>CM066033.1:1099687872-1099910742 GCA_033557465.1 Ichthyophis bannanicus | reverse complement strand
TTGGATGCATAGGGAGGGGAATGGCCAGCAGAAGGAAAGAGGTGATAGTCCTTTGTGCAACCTGATTTGGAGTATTGTGTGCAATTCTGGCGACCGCACCTTCAAAAGGATATAAACAGGTTGGAATCGGTACAGAGGGTGGCTACTAAAATGGTTAGTGGTCTTCATTATAAAGCATATGAGGACAGACTTAAGGATCTTAATATGTATACTTTAGAGGAAAGGTGGGATAGAGGTGATATGACTGAGACGTTTAGATACCTCTGTGGCGTAAATGCACAGGACAGCCTCTTTCAATTGAAAGCAAGATTTGCTATGAGGGGACATAGAATGAGGGTGAAAGGGGATCAACTCAGGGGTAATATGCAGGTTTTTCTTTTTACGGAAAGAGTGGTAGATTTATAGAATAGTCTCCCAGTGGAGGTGGTAGAGATGAGGACAGTGTCTGAATTCTAAAAGGCATGGGACAAACACAGAGGATCTCTAAAGGAAAAAAGAGAACTGTTGTAGTGGTTGATATGAAAGGACAGACTAGATAGGCCATGTGGTATTTTTCTGCTGTCATGTATCTATGTTTCTATTTAACATTGCTAACAGAGGTATCAGTTTCATGTGATTATTCTGTGAATCATATGGAGAGAGTGAAGATCCTGAAATGCCAAGAAATGCAGTCAGAGACCAAGAAAATATCACAGAAAGATATAGAAATATTTCCCATCAAATTAGTAGCCCTTAGACCTGATTAATAGTACTTTTCATTTACATCTTGACAAGTTGCCTATATATGTTATGGCTAATGAGCTCCTTAGGATAAAGAGGGAGGAGTAGCCTAGTGGTTGGGGCAAGGTTCTTCAGGCCGGAAGGTCGGGGGTTCAAATCCCACTAGAGGACAGCAACCTTGGGCCAGAAGGACTGGGGTTTCTAGTCCCACAGGTGCTCCTTGTGGTCTTGGGCAAGCCACTTAACCCTCCATAGCCCATGTTCCCTGTAAGTATTAGTGTATGTGTCTCATATCCCTGCGTGTTAAATGTATCCCCCAATTGTGTTGTGACTGCTTTGATTGAAGGATAAGGCGGTATACAAAAACAGTCTAAATAAAAATAAATATTTGCATGATGCAAGTATTACTATAAGAATTAACTGATCATACTTCACATATCCAGGCTTAGGAGTAATGTTCAAGATTGTCATGGTAAGTGTATGGAGAAATGACCCCAAAGCATGGAGGAGTAGCCTAACGGTTAGAGCACTGGCTTGGGAACCAAAAGACCAGTGTTTGATTTCCACTAGCACTTCTCATGGCCTTTGGCAAGTCACTTAACTTTCTGTTTCCGCAGAAAAATCCAAGTTATCGATGTCCCTCTTTAATGTACATTGCCAAGTTTAAGTTATAATGTAAACAGTTTTGACTGAAATGATAATGCAGTATACAAAACCTGCTAAATAAATAAAGGAAATCTCCTATCCCTGCATTTAATTTTTAAAAGGGAGACTACTATAAAATGAGGAGAAAGGTTAGAAAAAACTAAAAGGAGGAGCTACAAAGTTCAAGAATTTACATCAAACATAGGCATTCTTTAAAAAAAAAAAAATCTTGTAAGTCCAGACCAGAAGTATCCCATGCATTAAGAAAAGTGGAAGGGAGACCAAACAACAGCCAGCATAGTTAAACGCTGAAGTGAAAGAGGCTATATGAGGCAAAAAAAAAAAAAAATCTTTCAAAAAAGGAATCCAAAAAAGAAAAGTTAAAGCAGCATAAGCACTGGCAAGTTAAATGCATTAATAAGCAAGACAAATACAGAATTTGAAAAAAAGCTTGCCATACTTTAATTTAGTTTAGTTAATTATGCATTTATATTCCACTTAACCAAACTTAGCTCAAAGTGGATTACAGACAAGAATGACATTCTATCAAAATGCAACACATCATTAACATTTAACATTTGATGTACCACTCAGCAAAACAATAACAAGACAAACCTGAACATAGTATTTACTGTATAGCCAGGTGTTAAATTTATTATTAAACCCTAAATAATCTGATTCGGTCCTCAGTTCAGGTAATAAAGAGTTCCACATGCTAGGAGCATGACCTTGAAAAATTCTTTTCAAAGAAGACTGCTTCTAAAATTGAGAAGGTTAAGGCAAAACTAACTTATTTTGATGGAAATGCCTAATCTCATGATGACTCATTACTAAGGAAACACATTTAAAAACTAAATATAATAATTTAAAATCCAGTCTAGCTCATACAGGTAACCAAAGGAAAAAAAATCATAATAGGTGTAAACCTATCATATTTTGTTACCTTCATAATCAATTATGCTGCTGTATGCATAAAGGGCATTGCAATAGTCTAAACCTGTGAGAATGGTTGCATGCACTAATCTCATTAGATGTTCCTGCGATAAATATTTTCTAATATTATGAGTCATACAAAGATTAAAAAAAAGAATTATGCACTAACTTTCCTAACATAGCAACAAAGGACCCGATTTTGATCCTGAAGTAGATCTCATTTCTACGTCTGGGCTGACACAGACTTACAAACGAGATCGCGATTCTGATCCTGCGGGGCACATCTAGCCCCAAGGGATCAGAATCGCGAACAGCACTTTATCTGCAGGCCGGGACTGTGATTAAGTCTCGGCCTACACGTACTGCAAAATCCAACTAACTCAATAACTTCCCCAGACATTTTGCCGGCCCTGGACGTAGAGGGCCGACATCAGAATCAGCACTTTATGTCCTTGGCCAGCAACCACACACTGTCCGCCCCTGTACCACCCCTTCCCTGCCCCATATAACTTCACTGCACAACCAGCGGGGATGTTATTCAGGGGCAGGAGCCGGCACAAATAGCGGGCATGGACATCCATTGGGACATCCATCCCTGCTATTGGTGCCTCAGAATAACCCCCATAGGTCCTGATTTTTCCAATGTAGATCTCCTTTGTATATCCGGGCTGACCCGGACGTACAAAGAAGATCACGACTCTGATACCATAGAGCACATCTAGCCCCGCGGGATCAAAATCGTGAACAGCACTGTGAATGCAGGCCGGGACTGTGATTTAGTCCCGACCTGCACATACAGCAAAGCCCCACTAACTCAGTCAGGGCATTTAAATGGCGCCATGGCGTCATGCTGCCATGGCGCTGCAGCTCCATTTAAATGTCACAATGCCGGCCACCTGCTAGAAAGTTAATTCCCTGCAGCCCGACCCCTGATCTAGCCTCATAGGGCCAGGATTGGGCTGCGGGGAATTAACTTTTGCCCCCCCCCCCCAGCCCCTTCCGTGCCCCAGAGCTGCCAAAAGAACACGTCCAGGAAAGTTATTCCACCCCTTAGGTGGAATAACTTCCCCGGACATTTCACTGGCCCTGGACATACAGGGCTGACATCAGAATTGGCCCTGTATGTCCATGGCCAGCGACCACCCACTGCCCGCCCACTCTCTGCCCCTTCCCCATCCCTATATAACTTCCCTGCGCAACCTCCATCTAGTTTACCTAGCAAGATGGCAAGAGTAGGTGCACCTGCCACTCTGTGCAGGTCACCCCTCCCCATGCCTCTGTTTAGGGGTGCTACCACCGCTCTGTGCAGGTCACCCCTATTTGTTGAGATATACAGTAAGAGATAGTTAAGTTTATTTTGATTTTTGATCCACTGTGTCTGTCCCATGCCATTTTGAATTCTGTCACTGTATTTGCCCCCACTACTTCCATCAGGAGGGTATTCCAAGCATCCACCAGCCTTTCAGTGAAAAAATATTTCCAGACATTGCCTTTCAGTTTACCCCCTTGAAGCTTCATGCTATTTGCTGTTCAAAAGTTTGTGTTCTAATTAAGTTTTTCATGAAGATATTACCAACACATATTTGTTTATTGTGTTTTAGGTATCTTACTTACTGGTTGCATTGGCTACTTGGAGTTATGGAAGTAGCGCCATAGGCATGTAGATATTTGGTCAATTTTTAAGATTTGGAATGTTGATTGAATATTTGGATAAGCCTGAGGAGCTAAGCTTAGCTACTCGGTTGTTTTGTTTAATAATAAATAATTATTAACAAGGAGTTTTTTAGATCATTGATGTTCTTTAAGACCAGTGCCCTGTTGGTGGGTAGCCGCCTATTAGAGAGAGAGAACTTAAATACTGAGATCTTTTCTCCTCGTTGTTTATTTGTTTATTTTGAAATAGTGGTGCTAGATCTCTTGAAAAATTCAGTATTTCTTTATTGTGTTATCCGGAGTTTTTTGTGTGTATGCACATTTTATAAAAGGAGCCAGTTTACATATGGATAACCATACCATATAAAAATGCACAGGGACATGCTGGGGACATTTTAGGGGTATGGCCTAGGCAAAAGAAAACTCTACATATGGAAGTCCAACAAAGCTCACATCAAGATTTACACCTGCTCCCTGACATGAATAGCTACTGGAAAAATTATTATTTTGACCATTTCCTCACACAGGCATGCCTACATCTTGTGTGAAGACAAGAATAATGGCTACTGAATCAGGCTCCACGGGGATTATTTTGGAAGCCACATTTTCAATTTTTATGAGTATAATCATCCATATACACATGCAAATCATTGCCCACATATAAATGGCCATTTTAGAAAGGGGCCAGTTTACATATGGATAACCATACCATATCAAAAATGCACAGGGACATGTTAGGAGTATGGCCCAGGCAGAACATGTAAGTCCAACAAAGCCCACATAAAGATTTATACCTGCTCCCTGACATGAATAACTACTGGAAAAAAATATTACTTTGGCCAATCCCTTACCCAGGCATCCTTACATCTTGACTGAAGACAAAAATAATGGCTTCTGCAGGTGACTAAGAGCAGCTGCACATTTGCATTTGCAAAGTGGCTCAGATGCACATGTAAGTGTCGACCATGCCAGCATGTACAAGTGGGGTCAAAATTTCCCACATGTACTTTATATGTATTTGTGAAATGGCTCCTCTCCCTGCACATGGCTACAGATCCCCATGTGTACGTGTACTTTCTCCTCTCCATAGCTTAGTGTTAACATTCATGTGCATCTTGAGGGGTGGAGATATATCAATTTTATATAGACCTCTCACACATGCATAACCTCTCTTATAAGGTTGACATATATTTGCAAACGTTTTCACTTGCATGTCTCTCCCACCACATAAATGGCCTTTCTAGAATGTGTCTTTTTAAATACATTGCTTGCTTTGGTCTTCACTGAAGAAGATACGAGGAAGCTACCCATTCTGGCAATGGTATTTAACAGTGATGAATCAGAAGAGCGGAATAAAATCTGGTGGACCTGAAAAATGTAGTAGAAAAAGTTGACAAAGCAAACAGTAGCAAATTACCTGGACTGGATGGTATACACCCAAGAGTGCTGAAAGAACTCAAAGATTAAACAGCAGAATTAGCTATGGTACCAGAAAATTGAAGGGTAATCAACGTAAAGCAAATTTTTAAAAAGGGCTCCACAGGTGATCCAGAAAACTACAGACTGGTGAGCCTTATGTCAGTGCCAGGCAAAATAGTTGGAAACAGGATACTGGGCTTGATGGACCTTGGTCTGACCCAGTATGGCATATCTTATAATAAGAACTATTATAAAGAACAACATTGCTGAATACATGGCCAGATATATGTGACAAATATATGGAATACATGGCCAGATATATGTGACAAATACATGGAATACATGGCCAGATATATGTGACAAAGTCGGATTTAGCCAAGGAAAGCCTTGCCTCAGCAATCTTTTTTAAAAGTGTGAGTAAATGTGGATAAAGGTGAGACAGTTGATGTGGAGGCCAATTCCAATCTGCCCGTCCTCTGCCTGTATGGTCTGTCAGAACTGGGGCGTGCAGTGGTAGCATTCTGACAGGCCATACAGGCAGAGGATGGGCAGATTGGAATTGGCTACGGGGACTAGACATGCCCATGGATTCAGAATTGGGTCTACTGGCCTGGACGTGCAGGCTAGGCTCCAATTCTGACAGGCCATATGTCCTGCACTTACCCGCTAGTCCAGCCTGGCCCGTGAATGGAGTAGTGGTGGCATGGCATCCTGTTGCCATGCCACCAGTGCTCCATTCACAAGTTGTGATTCTCGGCAGCGGTGGCAGACCCCACATTCCACTGCGCCCCCTCACCTTGTCCTCTGGGTCCTGCACCGCCATTTCTCAACATCCAGGGGCAATGTTCCCTCTAATTTTCTGTAGACCGTGTGCACATAAAATATCAGCTGTGCAGCTTTTGAAGGAAGGTTAAATGTTTGTGCGCCACATAACAACACTCGGAGTTATATACTTTAAAATTTGACTACACGTCAGAAAACAGTATGTACACCACATTGATTTTAATCAAATTAAATGAAAAGACAATTACTAAATGAAGCGGAAAATTTCTAGTAATTACAATCACAACTTTTAAATTTTAAGACATCTGTGTTGTTTTCTATCAGAATCAGAACCGTAATTTTTGTGCGCTCTGTTGTAAAGTATGTGCGCTCGCTCGGCGAGGTGTGTGCACGCGCACAAGCGCACAGCTTAGAGGGAAGAGTGTCCAGGGGGCTTATTCCAACTCCAAGGTGGAATAAGTCCCCATCTACATTGCAGACCCCGGGCGTATAGGGCTGTCCTATGAATTGGCCCTGTATGTCTGTGGTCAGTCGCCACCCACTGCCTGCTCTTGCTCCTCCCCTGGCCACCCCCTCCTGCCCACAATCAGAACTCCCTGCACAAATTGGCTATACATGTGGGGAGCTCTGTTCTCACCAGTGCGATCCGGGCATTTAAACAAGGATCAGAATGACCCCCATAGTATAGTATATTTAGACTTTCAGAAAGCATTTGACAAAATTCCACATGAAAGACTCCTGAAGAAATTGAAACGTCATGGCACAGGAGGCAATGTTCTGTAGTAGACTGGAAAATAGTGGTGGTGGTGTTGGGATTTTACTCTCCTTCCTGCCAATTTCAACCCCTCCTGTTGCCTCCATCTCACTCCTTTTCCTCCTTTGAAGTCCACTCTATCCACTATTTTACTCCACTACCTCTCCAGTTAGCTGTTATTTGTCAACCTCCTGACAAGTTCCCCTCTATCTTTCTCGCTGACTTTGACTCATGGCTTTCCTTCTTTCTGGATTCCTCTTCCCTCTTTCTTATTCTTGGGAATTTTAACATTCATGTTGATAACTCCTCTGATTCTTATGCTTTAAAGCCACTTTTCTTTAGCTCCTCATTTGACCTCCAGCTTTGTTCTACTGCCCCCACTCACCAGCACAGCCACTGCCTTGACCTTGTATTCTTCTCTAATTGCTTACCCTCAAACTTCTGTATCTCAGTTCTTCCCTTATCAGACCATCACCTGTTAAGCTTTACTCTCATTACCCACTGCCTCAACCTTACCCTATCTCCTCTAACCTCTTTGTAAATCTTCATGTTATTGACCCTTTCACTCTCTGCCACTGTCTTATCATCTCTTTCCTCCACTATGTCATCTGAGTCTGTTGATGAGGCAGTAGCTTCCTATAACAATGAACTCTCCTCTGCTCTGGATGCTCTTGCTCCATCCATGCCATGTCCTCTGAGGTGTACTATATCCTAGCCCTGGCTGTCTTCCAGTATCTATGTTCCTGTGCCCATTCAGCTGAGCACGCTTGGCTCAAATCCCATACCCTTGTGGACTTTCTACACTTCAAATTCATGCTTGTTTCTTTCCAGTTGGCCATAGCACTAGACAAACAAGACTATTATGTCCATCTGACTAACTCTCTTGCCTCTGACCCTCGCCATCTCTTTACAACTCTTAACTCTCTCCTCAAGGTGCCTCTGCCTCTGACCCCTCCTTCCTTTTCTGCCTAAACCTTGGCTGTCTATTTCCATGACAAAATCCACAAGATCACCCTTCAATTCCGCACAAAGTCAGCTACTTCCCCTTTTTCTCCTCTTCACTCGCAACTTCCCCCTCCCACCTCTGCTACCTTTTCTTTCTTTTCTATGATCTCTGAGGAGGACACCACACTCCTCCTTCCCTCCTTTAAACTCAATACCTGCTCCTCTGATCCTATTCCCACTCATCTCCTAAGCCCCATCTCCTCTACTGTTGTCCCCTCAATCTTTCATATTCTCAACCTATCGCTCTCCACTGCAACTGTCTCTGCAGCCTTCAAGCATGCTGTGTTTACACCTCTCCTCAAGAAACCCTCACTAGATTCTACTTGTCCTTCTAACTATTGACCCATCTCCCTCCTCCCCCTCATTTCTAAACTACTTGAACGTGTGGTTCACCACTGTTGCCTTGACTTCCTCTCCTCTCAAGCCCTCCTGGATCCTTTACAATTTTGCTTTCATCCTTTACATCAGGGGTCTCAAACTCAAATTGCTTTGAGAGCCAAATGAGGACTTGTAGAGTAACCCGGGGGCCGCACAAGACGCGGGCCTCATTTGCATAAGGGGCATCATTTGCATAAATATTTGCATAATGTTACCATACACTAACTTTTAGTAAACATGCCTCTTAATGAGTGTATCGATAAAGAAAGACTAAAAGATTTCTACATTACTATAAACCAGTGCCAACCGCCAAGCACATTAGGAACTACTACAAACACTGCCCATTTAGAACCCATAGCAAACCTGCCATATCCTAACAGCACTACCAGGACTCACAAAGCACCATACCCTAACTATCAAAAGGCAACACTGCAAATATTAAATCAATACATTTCAGAGAATAACAATACATGACGTACTGGGGAAAGAGAACAAGTGGCAATGTCAAATAGGAATTACATAAACAGAATACCTCAGCTCAGTTACACATGCAGAACATACACCATCATCAAACAAGGAATCACAATTTAGAAACAGGAAGACAATAATTAAACTGGGAACCCCAAAAGCCAAACTTAGAATGTACAACACTGTAGAAATAAAACTATAAATTAATTTCCTCTTGTATTAAATAAAGTGCAGACGTTAAAGATGCACATTTCCAAGAGCTGACATATTTCAGTTAATAAATTCAAAATAAAGAGATATTTTTCTACCTTTTGTGCATTTTTTTCAGTTGCAATTGTTCCAGCCACTTTCTTCTGGTTTCTTCGTGTCTTCTGCTAACGCTCCATTGTCTGCTGTCCATTTGTCCTTTCTTCTCTCCTAGTTTTTTTTTCCATTCTCTCTCTACATCTGCTTTAACATACTAATCTTTCTCCTTTTGCTCTTTCCTCATTCCTATTTCATCCACTCAAATTTTACCCCTCCATCCTCAATCCCCACTTACTCTCCCAATACCCGGCCAATTGTAGATTTTTCTTCCCTCCCACACAAAATATTTTTCCCCTCTCCATTTCACTCTCCCAGCCCCATCCCATCCCATTCTAATCGTCCCCCAACATCAACTCCCTTCTAGCTCCTGCCCCACCGAGCATCCGCTCCCTTCTAGTCCCAGCCCATTTCCAGTCCTAGCTCCCTCCCCTCACAGCCCATTTCCTTTCCAAGCCCCCCTCCCCATCAGCCTATTTCTATTCCAAGCCCCCTTCCACTCAGCCCATTTCCATTCCAAAACCCTGTCCCCATCAGCTATTTGCAGTTCAAGCTCCCCCTTCTACTCAGCCCATTTCCAGTCCTAGCACCCCCCCAGTCCATTACCAGTTGTAGCCCCCCCATAGCCCATTACCAGTCCTAAGCCCCCCAACAGCCCACTTCCAGTCCTAACCCTTCCATCACCCCATCTTCATTCTTAGCCCCCCCATAACCCCATTTTCAGTCTTAGCCCCCCTATCAGACCATCTCCAGTCCTAACCCCCATCTGCCCATTACCAGTCCTAACCCGCCCCATCACCCCATTTTCAGTACTATCCCCCCATCACCCCATTTTCAGTCCTAACCCCCCTCCCCCAATCAGCCCAAGTAAATTTAAAAATTAAAAACAAAACAAACCCCTGGCTTCTGCTGCTGCCGCCGCCATGGCAGCGGCAGAATCAACTGTCCCGCGGCCCCTTCCCGTCTGCCCAGCAAAGCATCTTGTCGGCTCCATCAGCGGCGGGCTTTTCAAGCTGCGAAGAGAAGAGTGATTTCCCTCTCGCGGCTCTGTTAAGCCTGCCGGGGCTGATGGGAATTCCCATCAGCCCGGCAGGCTTAACAGAGCCGCGAGAGGGAAATACTACTCCCTTCGCGGCCCTGAAAGCTGCCGCTGATGGAGCTGACAAGATGCTTTGCCGGGCAGACGGGAAGGGGCCGCGGGACAGTTGATTC
This sequence comes from Ichthyophis bannanicus, assembly GCA_033557465.1. Lineage (NCBI taxonomy): Eukaryota > Metazoa > Chordata > Amphibia > Gymnophiona > Ichthyophiidae > Ichthyophis > Ichthyophis bannanicus. The sequence continues at coordinate 1,099,900,469 of CM066033.1, read as the reverse complement.
TGCCGCTGCCACGGCGGCGGCAGCAGCAGAAGCCAGGGGTTTGTTTTGGTTTTTTTTTTCTTTCCTCTACATCGCGGGCCGCACAAAGTTCTCTCGCAGGCCGCATGCGGCCCGCGGGCCGCGTGTTTGAGACCCCTGCTTTACATTCTACTGAAATGGCTATTGCCAAATTCTCCAGTGACTTGTTCCTGGCAACATCCAAGGGCCTTTACTCAAGCCTCATCCTTCTTGACCTTTTTACTGCTTTTAACACTGTTGACCACAACCTTCTCCTCGATAACTTGTCCTTGCTTGGTTTTAAGGGCTCTGTACTATCCCGGTTCTCTTCTTATCTCTCCCATTGCTCTTTCAGAGTTTGCTCTGCTATCCCGCTCTCAGTTGGTGTAGCCTGTCTTGGGTCCACTCCTTTTCTCTCTCTATAACCAGTCCCTTGCGGCACTCATCTCTTCCCATGGTTTTCAGTACCATCAGTATGCTGATGACTCCCAAATCTAACTTTCTACACCTGAAATCTTTCCGGTAATCCAGACCCGGATCTCTGCCTGCCTTTCTGACATTGCCTCACCACCACACGAAATTGAACATAGCCAAAACTGAGCTTCTTATTTTTCCCTCTAAACCCTCCTCTCCCCTTGCTCCTATCTCAGTCTCTGTGGATATCTCTCTACTCTTCCTGGTTTCCTCAGCTTGCAACCTTGGGGTTGTCTTTGACTCCTCTCTCTCCTCCACACACATCCATCTGATAGCTAAAACTTACCATTTCTTTCTCTATAGCAACAAAAAAATCCAGTCATTCCTTTGTAAATACACTGCTAAGACACTTATCCACTCTTTAATCGCCTCCTGTCTTGACTACTCCTTGTTCATCTCCCTCTGAATCATCTATCTCCCCTTCGATATGTTCAACACTCTGCTGCATGACTAATCTTCCGCCAGCCTGATCATGCTCATATTACCCCTCTTCCCAAGACTCCTCATTGGCTCCCTATCCATTTATGCATCCAGTTCAAACTTCTCCTGCTGACCTACAAGTGCATTCACTCTGCAGCTCCTCACTACCTTTCCTCTCTTAAATCTCCTTACACCCTCCTCGGGAACTCTGCTGCCCTTCTCTTCTATTGCTAATTCCAGACTTCTCTCCTCTCATCTTGCTGCTCCTTATGCCTGGAACAAATTACCTGAGTATGTACGTCAGGCGTCTTCTCTGGCCCTTTTTAAATCCAGGCTAAAAACGTATCTCTTCACTGCTGCCTTCGGATTTTGACTCTCCTGGTCTCTTTTGTGTTTCCTTAGCATTCCCCCTAAATGTATCCATGTCTACAGCTACTATGTTGTCTGTCTTGACTGGATTGTAAGCTTTGATGAGCAGGGACCATCTTTAACATGTGTCTGTGCAGCGTTGCAGACGTCTTGTAGTGCTATACAGATGCATAGTAGTAGTAGTAGTAGAGTAGGATTAAATGTCCAATTTTCTGGGGAGGCGGAGCCAGCTGGGTCCAAGATGGCTGCTTAACTACCGAGCTCCCTGATTCCTACAAAGAATCCTGTCCCCTCTTGTTTTATTGAAACTCCAAACCTGGGTCTCGAAGCTCAACGTGTGAAGCTATGTCCAGCGGTAAACCCACGCGGCTTGATTTCCCAGCTGCCGCAAGCGGTGGTGTGAAAAGAGCCAAGGCCGACCCACCCTCACCACAAAAGATGGTGAATCCAAAAGAGAACCCCGTGGGCCTGCAAGATATCCTCGCTGAAATTCGAGCGGTGCGTGAGATGGTAGCTGCGAACAGTGAAACTCTCCGTGAAGTGCAAACTGACATCACTGAATTGAAAGAACTGAAAGCACAAGTTGCTATCCTGGCCGGTAATTATACTTGTTTAGAAGGGAAAGTTGCAGCGCATGAGGAGAAGCTGCTGAAAGTGCCGGCTAACTCCAAGAGGATAACTCAATTGGAACGGAGCTTGGAAGATCTGAATAACAGAACGAGACGGAACAATATAAGAATTGTTGGAGTGCCGGAAGGTGCAGAGGGCTCCAATATGATTCTTTATTTGACCTCGATGATTCCTAAACTATTGAGAATCTCTTTTGAAACACCGTTTGAGATTGAGAGGGCTCATAGGATTCCAACGCAGTCAGGCCCTAATGTCCGGCCCCTGCGCCCCATTATATTGTGTGCCCTCCGGCATTCTCAAGTAACGCAGATTTTTGCGGCAGCAAGAGCCGCTCCCTCTCTCATAGTTGATGGGCAAAGGGTGTCCTTTTTCCCGGACTTCCATAAAGCTACAGTTGAGAGAAGGAAACAGCTTTTGGCTTTTTGCCCATGTCTGCAATCCCTAGGGGCTCGTTATGGCCTTCTGTTTCCTGCAAGACTCCGGGTTACACTACATAATCAAACGCGCACATTTGAGGATCCCTCTGCTCTGGGAGTCTTTGTGGAAGAACAAGAAGCCTTGAAGATGAGCTGAAGGTGCTGATACAGAGCTACTATGGACATGTTAGCTGCAGAGACCGCCAGGAGTTGTTCCGAATGAAGCCTTGATGGCGGTAGTGGGCCGCCCGCCTTATGTACTCTAATCCTACTGTTGTAGTGTTATGATTTCTAGGTTTTGAGGGGTCTCTTCCCTCAGATTCTCCTTGATTAAGTACCTAAATGGATGGGTGGGTCAGGTTGACTAGGTTTGGGAAAGAAGAGATAGAATAAAATAAATAAATAAATTAAAAATAAATAAATAAAATAAAATAAAATAAAATAAAAAACAAAGGAAAAGAAATAAGAACACAGCATGGGGAGGGAAGAATTGAAATTATCGGGCATTGGGGAAGCTTACAGGTGGGGTTTTCAGGGACTTCTTTGTTCGGTTTGCAAAGGGGAATTGTTTCTTTGTTTGATGGGCTCAGGAGTTTAGGCAGCTCTCGGGGAATGCTGTCTCACCCGGTTCTATCCCGAGCTTGGGTTTTTTTGGTGTCTCCTTTTGGTGGTGGGTACTCTGTTCTTCCTGTGACCTGTAGTCATGTTTTATCATGTATTGTAGTTATGGTGTCCTTTAATTTTTTTTCAACACAGAACTGTTTATCTCGGCTGTCCCATGAGCTCACTTAAATTTCTGTCATTGAACGTGAAGGGAATCAACAACCCCATTAAGCGCAAGAAGATCCTGTTATACTGCATGAAAGAGCAAGCTGACGTGGTTCTCTTACAAGAGACCCGTCTACCATCTAAGGAAGCTCTCAAATTGGGCCTGGGCAATTATGTTTTAGCTGCACACTCTGCTGCCGTTTAAAAAAAGAATGGTGTTATCATTTTAGTTAAGAAAAAATTGCTACCTGTGATAGAGTCATCTCATGCTGATATATATGGTAGATGGACCTCGGTCCTACTCCAAATAAGTGGGAAGAAGATGGCCATCTTAAATTTGTATGCTCCTAATGTCGATGATGTAACCTTTTACCATAGCATAGCGGAGGAGTTACTTTCATTACCTAAATATGACATCATCGTGGGGGGGGGATTTTAATCTGATTTTAGATCCTCTGCTGGACTGTCAGCCCTTTCGTTCATATAGAACGTGCCATGCTCCTTCAGTGGTTCGAGCTATAATGCATGATATGGGTCTGTCTGATATCTGGCGTTTACAGCATCCTAGTGAGAAGGATTTCACGTTCTTTTCTCTCCCTCATAAGTCGCACTCGCGGAGAGATTATTTTTTAGTTGCCAAAACTTTAATTCCCGCGGTTACGCAGTCTCATATAAAACCGACACAAATATCTGATCATGCGGCCATTACCTTTTCTCTTTCCTTGGGGGAGCAGGAAGCTCACCAGTCGAGATTCTTTTTCAATAGATCCCTTTTGGGCGACAGAGGGTTCTGTGATCACATCAAACAGGCAATAAGAGAGTATTTTGAAGTGAACCTCTTGGGAGAAACGTCAGGTTGGGCCTGGTGGGAGGGATTTAAAGCTACCATTCGAGCCAAAATTACTAGTTATTCCATCTCATTGAATAAGACAAGGAAAGCCAAACTAGCCGCCTTGGACTCACAAATTAAAGCAGGAGAGAGGCTGCTGATCTCTAGAACTGATCCCAGTATTCTGCTTCACCTCCAGAGGTTGAGGTGTCAATATAATCAAATTTTAAGTGCGGAGGCGTCGCAACAGATTTTGCACCAGAAATCTAGATATTATGTAGAAGCCATTAAGTCAGGAAGAATGTTGGCTCAGACTTTGACACCCCGGGCTGCCCAGACTAGAATAGAAGTTCTCCAAGGAGACAGGCAGGAGCCGTTGACAAAGAGTTCAGATATTGTAGAGGCCTTGTGCCGTTTTTACACTAACCTATATGCGTCTGAGACCCGAATAAAGACAGATGATTTTCAAACTACCTTTGGCCACATTTCCCATCCTATACTCTCTGATACTCAGCTTAGGGAGCTTGAAACTGATATCACCGTCAGAGAGATTCAAGATGCTATTAAGGCTGGGAAAGCGGGCAAGGCGGTAGGCCCAGATGGTATTCCTTGTGAATTCTACCAAGTTTTCGCGACTGAGTTGACTCTGCACATGTTGGATTATTTCGGCCTGCTGGAAGCTCAATCGCCCGCAATTGGTGCGTTTAACGACGCAACAATTGTGGTAATTCCCAAGCCGGGTAGAGATCCGCAGAAAGTTGAGAATTACCGGCCAATTTCTTTATTAAATGCTGATTACAAGCTCTATGCTTCTATCCTGGCGAAAAGGCTATCAACAGTTATGTTAGATCTTGTTCATCCTGATCAATGCGGTTTTATGACGGGTCGAGCCACCTCAGACAATGCGCGGCTTCTCCTCAATCTATTCCTTATTGCAGAGAATCAGGCTGATCCAGTGATGGGCTTATCATTAAACGCCAAAAAGGCCTTTGATCGTCTGGAATGGGCCTTTTTGTTTCAGTCACTAAGATGGTTTGGCTTTGGTGAAAAACTTTTACGTTTAATTCAAGTCCTATATATAAATCCAACTGCTCGAATTTTTGCTAATGGTTCTCTTTCTTCCCCTTTATTACTGCATAGAGGAACCAGAAAAGGTTGCCCTCTCTCACCCTTATTATTTAACTTAGCTCTCAAACCTTTGATGCTTCTCATTCGCTCCCAAAAAGAGAATTCTGGTGTCAAAATAGGTGATCTGGAAGTCAAAATCTCAGCCTACGCTGATGATCTGTTGCTTTTTATACTCCCTTCCTCCATTGGCTGCCTGTTAAATTCTTTCGATACTTATTCCAGTCTATCTGGTTATAAAATAAATTGGTCTAAATCTGTAGCCTTTCCCCTAAATAGGTGGGCTTTTCACTCTATGCTGGGCTCTCACCCCTTTGTGTGGGCCCCTGCAGAAGTTAAATACTTAGGTGTGCGTTTTCTGAGAGACTTGGATGACTTAATTGATGTCAACTCCAGGATCTTGGTTGAGATGGTCCAATCCTTCGCTAAACAGTGGTCCCCGTTGCATTTAACATGGTGGGGCAGACTAGAGTCCATTAAAATGGTTTTGACGCTGAAGATCAATTATGTTCTGGAAATGCTTCCGGTGAGCTTCCCTCCCAAGGTTTATCGTTCTATCGAACGTCAGTTAGTTAACTTTCTGTGGCAAGGTAAGCCTCCCAAAATAGCGACCTGCAAGTTAAAAGCAAAGAAAATTCAAGGTGGGGTTCAATTTCCTGACTTTAGGAACTATCATTATGCTCTATGGTGTGTCGCGGATCACCAGTATGGGATCCCCACTTGGCTGGAGGTGGAAAAACGAATAGCAGCCCCGATCCCCGTTTCAAATGCATTGGGCATGAAATGACCAGACTCCTTCCCACTAGGTAGAGTAATGATTTCTACACAGGATGCTTTTCTCGCCCTAGATCAGTTCTCGGGTCAGAATACCGCCTTTTTCCCGACAAACTCCTATTTGGTATAATACCTGCTTTAAAATTGGTCAGCGTGTTGTCTCCTGGGTAACTTGGCAAACTAGTGGAATTTGGACATTGGGTCATTTAGCGACTCCCTCGCGCTGGAAAACATTTTCGGAGCTGCAGCGAGAGTTTGGAATCCCGAATGCTTGTTATTTCCAATGGCTACAATTAATACATTGCTTGTCAAAGGCGAAGGTAAAAGCACCAGCTCTTTCTCCGGAGTGGGAATTACAAAAAGCGGTGGCAGAGTGTAGCTACGGGAAGGGGGTTGCTTCACGGTTTTATGCTCTTTTTCGGGACTGTTCCCCACATCGTTTAGTTGGGCTTGAAAAGACATGGGATAGTGACCTTGGATTTCATGTATCAGCAGCCGTCTGGGAACGGATTTGGCGGCAGGTGAATAGAGTATCTCGGGGGGCCAGGATTACTCAGTCCCTATATTATCTAATCCATAGAGCTCATATTACCCCTGTAAAGCTATCCAAATGGAATAAGGAAACCCAGAACGCTTGCTGGACTTGCCATCAAAGGCTGGCTACTCTCCGGCATATGTTGTTTGATTGCCCTCACGTTCAATTTTTTTGGTCTAGAGTCTGGGATAAGATTCAACAGATTCTTTGTTTTCAAGAACAACTAACTTGGCAAACTGTAATCATGCGTTCAACAGATGTGAATGTAACGGTAACTAAAGATAGACAATTTTTGTTTAATTTTATGATGGCTATTGCCATTAAACTGATTTTCAGTTGTTGGAAAGATTCCTCTCAACTGGATGATCTTCACTGGTGGAATTTATTCTGTTTGTATGCCAATTTTGAGAAAGAATGTGATCGATCTTGTCTTCCATCGATACACAAAAATTTCAGGGCATCTGTTGGGCGGGATTTGGGCACCGGGAGTTTGCAGAGTGTAAATGGAGATATTTGGATGACTATGTAGCAAAGGCGAAGTAATGGTTATTGTATGGTATTAATGTCTTAGTGTACTATGCACAGGTTCTGGTGATCCCCAAAGGAGATGTCAGGGGGGGTGGGGTGGTAAGTTGGACTTAGGGAAGGAGGGAAGAGGGGGGTGGGTTAGGTGTGCTAGGTTGTTGTTTATGACGGTCGTCATGTATTATTATTTGGTTTGTATTTGAAAACTGAAAATAAATTTTCAAAAAAAAAAAATGTCCAATTTTCTCAAAGGAATAAGGCGAATAGTAGACTACTCCAAGGATTTCTGCTAGGATTGTGCTTTTTAATATACTGTATTTACAAATGATCTGGAATTGTAAACAATAAGCGAGGTCATTACATTTTTAGATGATACCAAATTATTCAAAGTTGTTAAATCACATATAGATTGGGTAAAATAGAAGGAAGACCGATCGAGGGCAATATGGCACTATGCTAGGACACTCCCACATATGCTCTTATTTTATATACCGTGCTCTTTAGAATCAGTGCGGTTTACATGTATACTAACAGGTACTTTTTAATCCCTTGTCCCCAAAGGGCTCACAATCTTAGTGTACCTGAGGCAATGGAGGGTTAAGTGGCTTGCCCAAGGCCACAAGGAGTGGCCATGGGACTAGAGACCCCAGTCCCTCCGGTCTGAGGTTGCTTGTCCCCATGTGGGAATTGAACCCCCAACTTTCTGGCCTGAGGTAACCTGTCCCAACCACTGAGCCACTCCTCCCATCCTATCTTGCATCAGGGGGATCCCGAGACATGGAACCATTTTTGGTGGAGTGATACAGTCCGAAAAGTGGAAGCATAAGAATCATGCCTCAGCTTCTCAGGCACAGCCACCCCCTGGTCAGTCGACTGCTGGGGTTTGCAACGCAGGTCCGGCCAAGATTTTCTCACCATACCTCAGTGTTGATGGGGTCTATTTGAGCCCTGAACAGCATACCATGCCATCGAGACCTGGAAGCACTATGGCAGGGTGAAGAAAGGTGAATTGTGAGTAATTGGCGCCTGGCATTGAGATAGTTCCCATTGCAGCCTCCTCTCCATTGAGCCCACAGTTGGTGGCAACTCCAGGTGAAGAGCACTTTGGAGTGGCTGGGGCAAAGGAGAGTGTTGTTGGAGAGGAAAATATGGGTGCGTGGAGTCCCAGCTTGTTATGAAAACCTGCAGTGGTAACTATGGACACACTTTGGGATGTCAGGAAAGGTTGTTGGATGGGAAAATATGGGTGCTTGGAGTCCCAGCTTGTTATGAAGACCTGCAGTGGTAACTATGGACACACATTGGGATGTCAGGAAAGTTATGAGTGTCCCCCTGTCTGCGTATGTGTATAAACATAATGCTGATTTCCTTAAACTATCTATGGCTGTGAATGGGCTGGCTTGGGAGCAGACCCAGCAAAGGTCATAGCTAGATATACTGGAGGCTTAGAATGTTGAACAGCTAGATCTTGGTGCAGTAGTGGCCAAAGACAGATTGTTGTTGACAAGGAAATTGGAACATTTGGAGAATGAAGGAAGGTGCCTCCTAAATCTCTGGTTCTTGCCCCAGTGAACATGCTATGCAAATATCTTCTGGAGCTTTTGAAGATTCCTTCAGAATCTTTTCCACCTATAGCTCAGATCCGGTATCTGTCTTTGAAGCTGTCTGATCCAGGACAATTGTAGAATCTTAATGTAGTGCAAGATTCATTGGACTTGATTGTTTTTCTTGAGAGTTTTCTTGAAGCTATTATCAAGAAGTCCACCTTTGTTGTGACTTTTGTTCTAGAACCAGCCCAGAATACGATCTTGGGACTGTGTTTTTCAGGAATATGAATGTGCTGTTTTTGAGCTGTAAAGTACATATTTTCCTGATTCTTCTTGAGAAACACAGATCCTGTGCATGGAATTCCTGGTTTTAAAACCAAGGATCCTTGTATTGGGAGCAGTTTTTATGTTAAATTTCCCATGTCATATTGTTTTGTTTGATTAAAAACATTTCCTTTTCTTTGAACCCAAACAGCTTTATGATATTTCGCTACAAATGTAGAAGAAAACTTATTAGATGTTACTGTCTGTTAAGTGTATGCTGTCTGTAATGCCTAACTGTTTATATATTTTTTTTCTTTTTTGAAATTTGCCTGTATCTTGCCCTTGTTAATGTGGGCTGAAGTGAATTTTCCTTGACTCTGTTTTGATTATAGGATCTGAGAAATTGCAATAAATAAAAAAAAAAAGAAATAGAAGGAGGACCTTATGAGAATGGAAGATTAGGCATCCAAATGGCATACGGAATTTAATGTGGACAAATGTAAAGCAATGCAAGTAGGGAAGAATAACCCAAACTTTAGGTACACAATGCTAGGTTCCACATTAGGACCCACCACCCAAGAAAAATATCTAGGCACCATTGAGAATAAAACTAAAAATATCAAAATGTCCTTGTATTGCTCCAAGGGGCAACCACACCATGAGTATTATGTGCAATTCTGGTGTCTGCATCTCAATAAAAGATATAGCAGCATTAGAAAAGGTACAGAGAAGAACAACCAAAATGTTAAAGGGTCTGGAACGACTCTCATATGAAGAAAAGCTAAAGAGGTTAGGGCTCTTCAGCAGGAGAAAAGACAGCTGAGGGGAGATATGATAGAGGTCTATAAAATCCTGAGTGGAGTGGAACAGGTAAATGCAAAGCGATTGTTTAATCTTTTATAAAGGACATGCTAAAGGACATGATATGAAGTTACAATTTAGTATTTTTAGGTTCAAATCGTTTTTTGGACAACAAAAACAACACCGTCCCTGGCAAGTGGAGACACTTTCATATCATTAGGAGTATATAACAATATACAAATATCCATATTTACATTTTTGACATTTTCATCTACCCACATATTCCCTCCCCCCATCAACTTATGTTCCAATAGTTTTATTAACTCCAACAATCAAAAACTAACATCCCAGCCTATGGGTACACTGACATAGCACCAGGAGAACACAATTAAGAAAAAAGATAACAGTCATTTTTCCTTTATGCATTTCCCCTCCTCTTACCACCCCTCCTCTACTTTCCCAAGGTAGATAGCTTATTGAGGGGTCCTATCAAGGACCTTCCCCATCACCACTCAAAGGCCATCCCAGCATTAAACCTTGTAGGACATAAGATTACCTACCTCACTCTTAGTTCCCTTATCTCTCCCAACCACCATCCCCTCCCCCCTCCCCTCATCCCTATCCCTCCTTCCCTCCCTTCCTTGAGAGGCCCTTAAACAAAAACACAATTGAGAGCCATACGCTGAGCTCTATGTAATAGAGACTATATGTGGGGCTCCCAGATTTCCAAGAATTGCACGTGTCCAGGACCTGAAAATTGGTTCACAATATTCTCCATCTGCATCAGGCAGTGGAACATATTACCCAATGACCAAAAACCATGCAGGTCTTGCTGAAGCCACACCAAGAGAATGCCCTTAAGCCCCAAGAGGCAAGTCTTATGAGACAATAATTTAGCCCCCACACCCTTAGCCTTAATCCTCCAGGGATCCCCCAATACAATTCCATCCACTTGAATCTCCACTCTGATGCAGCACCTTTCCCAAGTAGTCTCAGATTTTCACCCAGAAATTCTGGGTTGGGGCTAAAGTACCCTCGGCAGTCTGATACTGACCACACAAATCTCCTGCACATACACCTGCTTTGAAAGCCTGGTTAGGGGAAAAGAAAGCTCTTACCTAACTTTACTCAGTAACCCCGGCAAGAACACTTCTGTGACCACTTGAGGAACTCACACAAGGCTTCCCACAATATTTATCCCTGTCCAAGTCATCCCTAACTCCTTATTCCACCAAGAGGCTATGTTATTATATCAACAGTTGGTGTCTAATGCTGATAGAGCTTTCTGCATCAGTGATAGAGACATCTGAGTTCGACTGTCTATTTCAAAAAAGTTAGAAATCTTAGTCACAATCTGGGATCCTAAGCTTCTCTCACCTAAGGATAAGATGTAATGTCGTAATGATTATTACTAATCTAATCTAATCTAATCTAGCAATACTTATATACCGCAAAACTCGCAGACCCAGTGGTTCAGTGTGGTTAACATACCATACCAAACTACGAACCACTACTTGTACACCCTCTGTAATAACTGAGGTCCCATGGTCCGACCACCATCTGGTGACCTTCCATATACCACTAATCAACTCCCAGACCTCGAAGTCAGATACAAAACTTCAATCTGATTCAGTCGGAAGGGCTGTCAGCTAATGTTTGCTTATTTGCGGATGATACCACAATCTGCAATAGAGTAGAGACCCAAGAAGGAGTAGGTAACATGAGGAGAATCTAGCTAAGCTTGAAGAAGGGTCTAGAATTTGGTAGTTGAAATTTAACGCTGAACAATGCAGGGTCATGCATTTGGGCTGCAAAAATCCAAAGAAGTGGTACAATGTAGGGGGTGAAATACTTCTGTCCACAAAAGAAGAGTGGGGCCTGGGCGTAATTATGTCTGACAATCTTAAAGTAGCTAAACAAATAGAAAAGGCAATTGCAAAAGTCAGAAGGATGCTTTGGTGTATAGGGAGAGGAATTGCCAGGAGAAAAAAGGAGGTGATAATACCTCTGAATAAGTCTTAGTGCGACCTTATTTGGAATATAGTGTGCAATTCTGGAGACCGCACCTTCAATAAGATATAAGCAGGTTGGAGTCGGGGCAGAGGGTGGCTACTAAAATGGTTAGTAGTCTTTGTTATGTAGCATATGAGGCAGACTTAAAGATCTTAATATGTATACTTTAGAGGAAAAGAGGTATGGGGTGATATGATAAAGACATTTAAATACCTCCATGGCATAAATGCACAGGAAGGTCTCTTTCAATTGTAGGCAAACTCTGCTACAAGGGGACATAGGACGAGAGTGAAAGGGGATAGACTCAGAAGTAATATGCGGTAATATTTCTTTACAGAAAGAGTTTTAGAGCGTGGAATAGTTTCCCAATGGAGGTGGTGGACACGAGGACAATATCTGAATTAAAAAAGCATGGGACAAATCTCTGAAGGTAAAAAGGGGACTATTGTAGTTGATATGGAGGGGCAGACTAGATATGCCATGTGGTCTTTTTCTGCCATCATGTTTCTATGTTTCATAATAATCTGAAAGTCGCGTAAGAGTAGGCACTCATGCCCAAATCTTGCATTAATGTGGTTAATAGGGCTATAAAACAATTGAAGAGGGTAGGAACAAGAATAGAACTTGTGGGATACCTCAAATTAATAGAAAAGCTGAATATACTTGACTCTCAATCTGTATCTTAAAAGAACGATCAGAAAAGTAAGAATGAAACCATTTAAGAGCTATACCTTCTAACCCAATTTTTTCCAATGTAGCCAAGAGCGAGGAGTGATCTACAAGATCAAATGCAGCACTGAGATCTAATTGTATCAACAGTATTTCTGTCAGGCTGTCTAGATGAGTATATATTTGATCAAACAAATTTAGTAATGCTGTTTCTATACTGTGTACTGTATGAAACTCTGATTGCTTAAAGTGAAAAACTCTTCTAGCTTTGCAGAAGTTAAGTAGGAATGCAACGGTCTTATCAGTCAATTTTGCTACTAAAGAAAGATTTGAAACAGGTCCACCTCATGTCCTTTCATATGGGTGCCATAACTTGGGCAGAGACAGCACAAATCAAAGTGTTTCTGCAATGGACATGAACATGAGCATGTTCCGGTTTTAGAAGCATGTATGGGGTGGGACCTGTATGGGGTGGGACCTGCATATCTTTCTGAAATGGACCACAGATTGGCACCTGTAGAGGATCTAAACATGCATGGTGGCTGTTTTAGAAACAGAAAGAAAATTAATGTAACTAACCACTCTCTGTGTTCCCCATTGCAAAATAACCAGCTCCTAGACAGCAAGTGATACCTCTAAAGCAGTGGTTCCCAAACCTTTCCAGATGTGACCCACATTTTAGCAGGTAAAAGCTCACATGACCCCAGATGGTAACCAAATCAGATTAACACTCAAAGAACATAAACAGAAAATTATAAATGTGTAATTCTATGCTTTTTAACATAATTATCCTATGTACTCACCATCCTGAGACACACAGGCCTGGAAGTGACAACACAGCTTCACAAACATTTGCAGTATAGTTGATATTGCACATAAAATCTGTCTGATCTGAAATCCATGATGGACAGATGCAAAGACACAACTTGGAAAACTTTCAGTGAGCTATTCAGTTTCACTTGGTGGTTAATACAGGCCTTCAGGGTGGCAGTTACAAGTTGACAGAAGGAGCTGCAGTTCAGCTAAGTCTGGGAATGTATGGTCCTTTGTAAAGTAGATCATATGAGATTCTGGCAAATCAAGGCTTTCAGGCTGTCAATGAAAAGGGATCTGAATCCAAGATGTCTCCCAAATCAAAATTTAGGGGGGGGGGGGGGGGGAGTAATGCAGAGCACCAAGACTCTCAGTCATCATTCCGCTTGGACACTGACCAGTTCTATTTTTCAGCTAAACTTAAAAAGTTGATGGAAGGATTTGTAGTTCAACATCAATCTGTTCTCCCAGAAAATTATTTTTAGGAATGTTGATGGTGTTCGCGCCATGGCCAATGAAACACACGAGCTTGGAAGTTACAACTCAGCTTCTCAAAATCTGGCACTGTGGTATGATACAGCACATCTAATTTCTGATGTAACGTCCAGGGTAGATCGATACTGAGATTTTTTGCAAACGAGCACTAGCCTAAGTTGCTTCCAGTCTAGTTGTGTTATTTAGGTAGGGTGCACATGCTCTGGCAAGGGCTCACAGGTATGAAGGGTGCACTCTATTTCTCACCTAAATGTGTCATGTCTGCATATATCCACAGAGACTGCCCCCTTCACAATGGGTGGCTGTGAATTGGAGGAAGAAGGAGAGATGTTGGGTGAGACAAATCTCTATACTGCAATATTAGATGCCGCATGCTAACAATGGTTTCTCTGATTCTGCTGCGAGATGCAACAAGGAATCTAGGGAAGATTAAGAGGGTGGAGTGGGGAAGAGCTTTTAAGTGTGTTTAACTATGTGCATATATGCTCATCAGGACCCCCACAGCCCATTTTGACTTGTATATAGGGGCAAGGGGCTTGAGTCTCCACATTGTTGCCTAACCACCACATGTATGTTGTTTACTCATATCACCCATTCTTATATAGAATTGCCTTTCTCTGTGACATGGTTCTGTTTTGTGCAGACCTTTAATAAATATGTTGCCTACATTGAGATCCCATATCTCGCCTCCCTTCTTCATTGTGCATATGTGATGCACTGTACATTGCTATCCCTTTTACATCATGTGATGGTGAATCCTCTGTATATGCTGTGGGCACAAAGGATGCCAGATGAGGGTCCAGTAGCTAGGGGCAGCTGAAGGTAGATAGATGAGTGCCAGTGACAGTCCACTGATGAGGTGACACCTACATAGGTGATGGGTCTCCCAACATTAGCCACTGTCAGCTGTGGCTGCACATGAATGACCGCTGGCACTGGAGCCATGTCTTGCAGTACACTGTGAGGCAGATATGGAGCTATGGTCTGGGGATAAAGGACCCGATATTCAAAGGCATTTACATGGTTTACAGATCTATAAATCATGTAAATGTAGCTGAATGGGATATTCAGCAGCACTAACATGGTTAGTGCCACTGAATATCGCTGACTAATGCTGCTATATGCCCTGATGTTAACCGCTTAGCACTGGGGCATGTCATGGGCGTTCCAGGGGTGGCACCAGTCGCTAACTGGGCAGCAGCGATATTGCACTGCTACTTGTTTAGAACCCATGGGTAAAAGATAGGCACAGCAGAGGTGGCCTATATTTACCCATGGGAGCTATCTGGACAGTGACTCAATATCGCTAGTGCCCAGTTAGCTTCTGTGGGCTGCACAGCGACCCCATATATTCAATGCCAGGGCTGCATATGACACCGGCATTGAATATCTGGAGTTAAAGTTTGGCTGCGACGGCTATGCGCCATAGCACTGCATAGCCATCCCAAATGAATATCAGACCTATAGTGTGCAACACCGGACCTAGTATGCATGCTGGTATGGATGTAGAAAGGGACAGCACCAGATTTATGTTTGCATCCCTGTGTCATATTCCAATGGCCACTCCTTCCTCTAGACCAGCGGTTCTCAACCTGTGGGTTGCGACCCCCACAGGGGTCACCACAGGATTTAGCAGGGGTCGCCTCACTCTGCCAAGTTAAAAAAAAAATGCACAAGTTGCTGCTGCTGCCGAGTCCGCTTCTCGGCAGTGGAAAACTCACCACCTCCCTTCTTTTGGAGCCGCAGACCGCGGCTGAGCCTGTGAAACAGTTGCGGAGCCCTTCCTATCTCTCGATGGGCTCCATGCAGCATTGTCCCACCTCCAAAGGAAGTGGTAAACAACTTCCTTTGGAGGCGGGACAATGCTGCATGCTTTGGAGGCAGGACAATGCTGCACGGAGCCTGTCGAGAGACAGGAAGGGCTCCACAACTGTTTTACAGGCTCAGCCGCGGTTCCCTAAGAGACAGGGAGCTGCGGCTGCAGAAGAACAGGGAAGTAGCAGGCAGACATAGGGAGGGGGAGGATGGGCAGGGAACCTGCAATGGGGCTGACATGGGGGAGGGAGGGAGGAGGCTGACATGGAGGGATGGATGGATGGAGGGAGGGGGCTGATATGGATGGATGGATGGAGGGAGGGAGGGGGGCTGACATGGACAAAGGGGGGCTGACATGGAGGGAGGGAGGGATGGAGGGGGGACTGACATGGAGGGAGGGGGCTGACATGGATGGATGGATGGAGGTAGGGAGGGAGGGGGGATGAGATGGACAAAGGGGCGAGACAGGGGGACATACTGGAGAGACAGGGGATAAATGCTGGACAGAGGGGAGAGACAGTGCGGGTTAGGATTATAATAGGTTGATGGGGGGCTAGCACTGGTAATGGGCAGATCGGGTGGGGGGCTAGGACTGGTAATGGGTTGATTAGGGAAGGCTAGGACTGGGAATGGACTGATCAATGGGGGGTTGGGACTGGTAATGGGCTGATAGGGGGTAGGACTGGTAATGAACTGATGGGGGGCTAGCATTGGAAATGAGCTGATCGGGGAGGTTAGGACTGGAAATGGGCTGATTAGAGGAGGCTAGAACTGGTAATGGACTGATGGGGGGTAGGAATAGTAATGGGCTGAATACGGGAGCCTAGCACTGGTAATGGGGTTGAGGGGGGACTAGCACTGGAAGTGAGCTGATTGGGGGGGGGGGCTTCAACTGGAAATGGGCTGATGGTGGGGAGGGGAGGATAGAGCTGCTGGCCTTGGAAGAAAACTGGGGGCTAGGACTACAAATGGGCTGATGCGAGGGGATGGGAGAATGGGAATGGAAGGGAGTGGATGCTAAGAGGGGCTGCCATAGTATTTGGACTAGAAGGAGACTGGAAATAGGCTGATGGAAAGAAGTGAAGAAAACAAAAGAAGAGATAAGAAATGGCAGATGGACCATAGACCACAGAAAGAGAGCTAAGAGAAGACAGGAAAGCAGAAGTCTCAGATCGGGACCAGCATGATCAGAGAATAAGTTGGTCAGACAACAAAGGTAGAAAAAATAATTGTATTTCATATTAGTGATTTGACTACAAAATCATAATAATTTTGAAATCAAATATTGTTACTTGTTATTGTGATTAATTATTGTGGTTTAAATTTTATAAATAAAACATATTGCAAAGGCCTATAATATATTAATAATTCAATAAATGATTACAGTGACAATGCGTTAACAGTAAAGGAAGAGAGACGCCTTTGATTTTATCATTGGGGGTCACCACAAGTTGACCAATGGTAAAAGGGGTCATGGTACAAAAAAGGTTGAGAACCACTGCTCTAGACCATCCTATGAATGATGGCAGTAACCATGTGCTACAGGGAGAGTAGGGCTTTAAGTGTGAGTAGTGTGTGCATGGGCTGTTCCCCTGGAGAGTGGTTAGGGGCCACATGGCTCAGTACCATGGGCTAATGTGGCTGGCTCAGCTCATATACTGGGTATACAAGTACTCACATGCCCCAGGGCAGGGCTATATTGCACGTTCTGGACAGGGGATGATGGATAGCTGCATAGCTACTTTAGTGGGTTTGTGCATAAAAAAACCCCCACATCTCTGGACACAGTGCCAAACTTGATAACTCTTATTTGCATGACCGTGTGTCTATATAAGTCTGAGATTTACACATATGGATGACCTACTCCTCATACTCGTTCCCCTCCTGCCTGGAGTGGCTGAAGCAAAGCTGCATGCCATAAGCTGGTGTAGCACTCCAAACATGGCATCTGTTTCTACTCTCAGACCTTATAGGTGTGTGACCATGAGGTCTTGTGACCATAGGGGTAAAAGGATTGCCATGTTTGTATTTGTATTCCAGTACAAGCATTGTGGAACTTGTTTCTCTTGGGGAAACTGCTAGGTACATATGACCTAGATTGGCCACTGTTGGAAACAGAATACTGGGCTTGATGGACCTTGGTCTGACCCAGTATGGCATATCTTATGTTCTTATGTTCTTATGTTCTTATGTTGTTTTTTTGTATTTATGTTTTTATTTTGTACATCCTTTTGATTAACTGTGGTCAGAATAGGGGTATAAATGTTTATAAATAAATAAATAGTGAAACCCTGTTGCACAACCCATTGAAGGGACATGAGAAGCTGTAGGACCTTGGATCCATCAAGGCTCTCGGGACCTCAGGGGGATGCACCTAGTCCAGCATGGAGGAAGGCTAGACAGGTTGGAGCACCAGCTGCTATAGTGGTTCTCCAGCCTATCCACCTTCCTACCCCTCCCTTCCCCCTCCTGCACAGCATGGGGGTCTCTGATGCCATTCCTCTCCCTTTGGAGGGGCTGCTGCAGCCAGCTGCTTCACTAGTGGTGGTGGAGAGCTGCTTCCTAGCCTCTTGCCTGGATGCTGCTATAGACAGCCAGGGTGGTGGGGCGTTGTTGTGTGATGGCTGGAGCTACTGCTGCAACTGCAAAACATTTGGCATATGGCAGTAAAGAAATGTTTTAAAATAAATGCATAAATAAAATAAGACCTACTTGGTGCTATGATGCAAATAGGTGTGTCACAAGACTATGCTCATTACTGTGATGTCCTCACTGGCCCTCCTGAGTATCCTGCATGTGTCCACCCCGATCTTGACTTGTAGAGGTGTGACCTATAGTTTATTTTATTTATTTATATATAAATTTTTATATACCACCACTTCCAGAGATCAGTGGCGGTTTACAATGAACAAAAATTTGGTTTACATCGTAACGTCAGTAGAACTTATTTACAGTGTACAGTAAATATAACAAACATGTTTACATTGTCGTATATTTGTACAGGTCTATTAAATGGGTTCTGTTCCTCTACTTTTCAGCACTATGTAAGGTGGTGGGTGGAGGGGACGTCACTGAAGTGCCGCACCGATGGTCATTGTTAGTGCTCCCTTAGGGTGCTTTATCTGCATATTTGTGTATTGCTCCCATGGCTGCTACACTACAGCACTATCTGTGTGGATTTAGCTCACATGTTTCTCTGCAGTTCAAGGCGAGTTACATTCAGGTACAGTAGTATTTTCCTATATCCAGAGGGCTTACAATCTAAGTTTGTACCTGAGGCAATGGAGGGTTTAGTGGCTTGCCCAAGATCACAAGCAGCAGCAGTGGGATTTCAGTTCAGCTGTCCTGATTCTTAGCCTGTTGCTCTAACCTTTAGGAGACTCCTCCACTGCAATGGTACCTGCACAGTGCTCACAGACAATGCAAAGTTCCATGTGGAGGATAAGAATATAAGACATGCCATACTGGGTCAGACCAATGTCATCAAACCCAGTATCCTCTTTCCAACAGTGGCCAATCCAGGTCACAAGTACCTAGAAGCTTCCTAAAAAAAACACACAGGTTCCACAATGCCTGTTTTGGGGCAAACAGTGGATTTCCCAGGTCCTCTTTAATAATTGTTTATGAACCTTTTCTCCAGGAACTTGTCCAAACCTTTTTTAAACTCAGCTACACTAACAACTTTTATTACATCCTCTGATAACAAATTCCAGGTTTGATTACACTGAATAAATAAATATTTATAAAGCCAACACATGTCCCTGTGTGTGCTTATCATACCTATTTTATAAAGTGACATACATGCATGCTTTATAAAATAGAGATATAAGTGGTAGGATATGTGTGTCAAATTTAAGTGCAATCACTTTCACCAACCCTAGACTTGGTGTAAATGCCCTTGCCTAGATTTGTAGAGATCATGCGTAAGATACAGTATTTTATAACTTATTTGCACTCTGTCTACACTCTGCTCAAGCTCTTCCCATGTACAACCCCACACCAAAAGTATGCTCCATCCTCCTGAGGCATGTGCTTATGGAATAACACCCACCTAAAGTGTAAAGGCCTATCCATGCACACGTCACTAAAATATGACTTAACGCATGTTGAGGACGCGCAACTTTACCTGGCTCCTTAAAAATTACCTCCTAGGAGTCACCACTCAGGAACAGGATCTAGGAGTCATTGTGTATAATACATTGAAGTTCTCTGCTCAGAATGCAGCAGTGGCCAAGAATGCCAATAGAATACTATGAATTATAAGGAAAGGAATGGTGAATAAAACAAAGAAAATCACAATGCCTCTATATTGCTCCATGATGAGACAGCACCTTGAGTATTGCATGCAATTTGGGTTGCCTCATCTCAAAAAGAAATAATGACATTAGAAAAGGTATAAAGAAAGGTAACCAATATAATAATGGTTACCTTTCTTTATACCTCTAAATAGGTTAGGGCTCTTCAGCTCGGAGAAGAGATGGCTGAGGGGAGATATGATAGAGGTCTATTAAATTCTGAGTGAAATGGAACAGGTAAATGTGAAATAATCATTTACTCGTTCAAAAAATGCAAAGACTAGGGGACATTTTATGAAATTACAAAGTAGTACATTTAAAACTAATGAAAGAAAAACTATTTTCTCCTAACACTAATTAAGTTTTGGAACTCTCTGCCAGTGGATGAGGTAAAAGATATTAGTGGCATGTTTACTAAACTACACTACCTAGTAGCTTGGGGTTTAGTGTGTGGTCTGGGCTCTATGCTAAAAAGTAGTGCAGGCCCTACCGCTAAAAATCCTATGCTATCCTAGCAGCACGTGTCAGGGTGGTGACTGGACAGGACAGGGGATGACCGCAAGCAGTGTCAGTGCGCTGCATCTTGGGCGGGCTTTGGCGGCCCACACTAACTGTGCTTGATGTCCTTAGCATGGGTGCACTTAACATCCCTCAACGGTGACATTAAGTGTCCCCATGTGCCAGCTTGCACAGGGCTGTGCCTTAACACTGCACTAGTTTTAGGGGACAGATGCAGACCCCACCTTGATGTTAACATGGGCTCCTGCACTGGCAACGCGGCTCACATGAGCATTACTGCTGCAGGTTTTTGCAAACATATCCCTCAGTGTAGCTGGATATAAAAAAGGTTTGGACAAATTCCTGAAGAAAAAGTCCATAAACCGTAATAGCATGGAATCTGGAAGTTCTTATGTTCTTATCGGAGAGCAGCACCTATTGTCTGGATAATTGCTGTTGACAGGCCCTATCCAGATATTTCTATCAACACAATCCAAAACGTGCCACTGAAAATATGACAGACCATCCCAGCACCATCCACACAATGCAGGCGGAATGTGGGTGGAGCAAGGATGGTTCCAGAATTTAGCCCGTTAGTGTCAATATTCAGTCCACTATGCTTATATGTATCTAGATAAGGTTAGGACAGCAAAAAGGCTATCCTAAGCTTATCCAAAAAAGCTCTCTGACCGAATAGCACCGATATCCTGGTGGTGGCACTCGTCATTGCTCTATTCGGATATTCACTGCCGGCCATTATCCAGATATTGATGCTGAATATCCAAATATTCTTTTGTGGCAGGTGCAGGCCTGTGATCCACGGTGTCTGACATAAGCAGGCAGGCCTAGCTAGCTTGACCTGTAAATGAAGCTTGTGGAGAGGCTCATAGGAATTGCACATCCCCCAACATGCTGCTATTGTAGGATAGAACTCTGCAAGAGTACTAAACTAACTTAGATAAGCAAAACTGAGAGATGGAAAAATACAGAAAAATATGTTTAAAAGTTACTGATAAGAAAAGTACATCTGCAAGGAATATAATTGGGAGTGCTGACAGATGAGTTGCAGAGCCCTGCTCCCCTGCATGCACAAATTGGCTCTATGGCCTTGAGAGTGTGAAAGTAACAAGTTGATGAACTGGCCATTGTAATTGGGACTAGAAGGGGGGTATGCAGGTGTCGAGCCCACTGAAGGAACATAATTGGATAATCTTATCAGTACCGGGACCAATGGAAGAGGTACGGGAGGTACGGGAGAGTACCGGGACCAATGAAATGTTTTTCTATACCTAGAATGGAACAGAAGTCTATAAAGGTTGTTGTAATGCTAGAAAACTTTGCTCAGCCATTTTGAATTTGATCGTGCTTGAGACTTGTGCACAAATAAATGATTTGGACCTTCTGAACAGACTCCTGGTATCATTGGTTTGTCTGCGCTTTGCTGCTACATATTCTTGGTGCGTTGGCCGGGAAGTTGTGGAATCAAAGTGTATATAGGGCAATATACCACGACTTTCCGCCTCTATAGGCTTGGTCCTGCCGGGATCGCGCCCTTCCGACGAGGGCTGCTCCCTGGCGCCGCCGGTCCCTTGTATCGGAGGGAGCTGGTCGGACCTCGGCGGGTGCCGGGCCCGGCTGGAGCCAACGCCTCGAACCCGAGTGAGGGGAGTCCGAGGTCCAACTCATGCGCCTGCTTGGGAAGTTTGAGGACCGGATCCGGTGAGTATAGTTTTGATTTGGTGTCTAGACAGATATAGAAAGAGCAGTACTGCCATTGGAACTTGGAATTTGGAATTTGTAATCTCGAGATATTGGGAATTGGTAAGAGAGCATGATCACCTCTCAAGGAAGGGCCGAGTAACCCCGCATGGGAATTCGCCGGGTGAAACACCCATCCTTTTTGTAATTGGGAAATTGGTAAGACTAGTCAGAATAGATAGAAACGAATGCATTCTGGGATACGTTGCTAGCATGATTGTGTGAATGAAGTGTGAATGAGAGGTCTGGCAGCACGGACCAAGTGAAGGCGGACCCCTGAGTAGCGCATTTCCTGACCGGGCGACCGCGTTCAGGTCGCGAAAAGGGGGAAGCGATTGTCGTCTTGTCTTGTTATTTGTACTCCTTATACGTTTCCAGGGCCGTGAGGACCCCTTACCCACGGTCCGCCCTCCTTTTCCCTTCTGTCTGTTGTTGCGCGCACACATCGAAATGGGAGGGGCGGGGTCTACTAGAAACACTCCATTAGAATGTATGATCGCACATTTTAAAGAGGGATATTCTGGAGATTATGGTATTAAAATGACAGCAGCCCGTTTGCAGATTCTGTGTACTAGGGAGTGGCCCGATCTAGACCCCACCTGGCCCCGAGAGGGAAGTTCAATGTAGAGATTATTCAGTTAGTACACCATAGAGTGCGGATAGCGCACCCCGATCAGTACCCCTATATAGATTCTTGGTTAAGTATTTGTGAAGATCCGCCCCTCTGGGCGCAGCGCTGTTATGAGGAACAGTGCAGAATAATGTTAGCTAAAACAGATTCTAGACAGAAAACGGAACAGCCTAGAATGAAAGAGCAGGATAAGAAGTCCAGGAAGGAGCCCATCCTGGTAGATCCTGATTCCCCAGAGATAATTCCCCGACTGCCTCGAACCCCAGGTCCGATAAGAGTAGCCCGGCGTCCTGCCCCAGAACCCCAGAGACAGCCGGAGCGGGACCCAACCCCTGACCCACCTCCCGGAGGGCAGAGAGAGGAATTAGCTGAAGAAGAGGATATTATAAAAAGCGAGTCAGATGCAGAGGTAGAGGAGGAAGAAAATGAAAATGCCCCGAGTGATGATGCTAGCGTACAAGTGGTTGCCAGTGCCAGCGGGCCAGCAAAATGTACACCCAAAGTGAAACCCGCCGAGAAAAAGAAAGTAATCTCTGGAAAGATAGTTAAGAAAACAGCCCTTAGATCCCACAAGACATCTACTGCCAAAATGATGCCTTTACGGCAAGTCCAGGGAGTGCCTATAAAGAACGATAATGAGGAGGTGGTAGCGGGACCCTTAACTTATGTGTATATCCCTTTCTCTACAACTGATTTGTTAAATTGGAGGTCGCATTATGCCTCCTATACTAATAAGCCCCAGGAGCTGACGGAATTAGTAACTACTATTATGGAAACCCACCAACCCACCTGGCCAGATTGCCGCCAGCTCCTGACCACCCTATTCACGACAGAAGAGCGAACACGAATTAGAAAAGCAGCTATTGAGTGGATGGCAGATAACCCTGTAGCTCCAGGACAGGGACTGAACAGAATAGACTACCGGGAGGCGGCCCAGAGAGAATTCCCGAATGAAGACCCCCATTGGGATCCAAATACAGAGGAAGGATCCACAGCCCTAGCCCGTTTTCGCCAAGGCTTTTTACAAGGCCTGAGAAGGGGGGGCCAGAAAGCTATGAACCTTTCCAAAGTTGCAGGAGTTATCCAAGGTGTAGATGAAAGCCCAGCAGACTTTCACGAAAGATTAACTGAAGCATACAGAATGTATACCCCCTATGATCCCGAGGCACCAGGAAGTTTATGTATGGTGAATTCTGCTTTTGTAAACCAGTCTCAACCAGACATTAGACGTAAATTACAGAAATTAGAAGGGTTTGCGGGCATGAATGCAACGCAGTTACTGGAAGTCGCTCATAAAGTGTATGTGAATCGTGATAATGAAAGACAGAGAGAATGTGATAGAAAGATGAAGAAGAAAGCTGATTTTTTGGCTGCGGCCATAGTTGAACAGAAAAGGGGAGGTATCCCTAGTCGACGGAGCAGAGGAAGAGGGCGGGGCCAAGGCGGAGGCCGGTCCCAGAAGCTAGGCGTGAACCAATGCGCCTATTGCAGGGAAGAAGGACATTGGAGAGATACGTGCCCGCAACTCGAAGACGCCCAGCAAGATGACGACAGCAATCATCAATGGCGAGAAGAAAGACGAGGCTATCCCCGAAACCGCGGAGGACCCAATCGAGAACAATTCCAGCGAGAAAGAGGAGGAGCCATTCAAGCATTGGCCACAACGATCCATGATGAAAATGACGTGGATTAGGACAGACCGGGCTCCAAGTTTGCTTTAGGTCTCCAGGAGCCTATGGTCGGAATACAAATAGGAGACCAAGTTATGGACTTTATGGTTGATACTGGAGCACAACATTCAGTAATAGACAAGAAGATAGCCCCATTTTCTACAAAAGCAGTCACCATTATAGGAGCAACTGGTGCCAAAGCTACAAAATCTTTTCTTCAGAATCGTATATGCAGTCTAGGAGGACAGCAAATAACTCATCAATTCCTTTATATGCCCGAATGTCCAGTGCCACTACTGGGACGAGATATGTTAGCCAAACTCCAAGCACAAATATCTTTCTCTGAAGAAGGAGAAATGCAAATGACAGTAAATCCCCAAGCCAAACCAGCAGGAATAATGCTGCTGACAGTTCCCCGAGAAGAAGAATGGAGGTATTACATTGATGACTCCATCCAAGACACCTATTTTGAACAAACTTTAAAGAACATCCATGCACCACCTGGAGTATGGGCAGAAGGCAGTTCCCCAGGCCTAGCCAAGCACATAGCTCCAGTAATTGTAACCCTCAAGCCTAGTGCTACACCAGTACACGTCAAACAGTACCCTCTCCCAAGAGCTGCAATTGAAGGCATTCACCGCCACTTGCAAAGATTGCTCGAATATGGCCTACTAAAAGTATGTCAATCCCCATGGAACACTCCACTTTTGCCAGTAAAGAAACCTGGGACGGATGATTACCGCCCAGTACAAGACTTAAGGAGAGTAAATGATGCAGTTGAAACTATACATCCAGTTGTACCCAATCCTTACACTCTTCTAGGACTGATACCTGCTGAAGCTACCCATTTCACTGTACTGGATTTAAAAGATGCATTCTTTTGCATAAGATTAGCCCCTGTAAGTCAAATATTGTTTGCCTTTGAATGGCAGGACCCCATCTCTGGAAGAGGGGGCCAACTCACCTGGACAAGATTACCCCAAGGATTCAAAAATTCGCCTACCATCTTTAGTGCTGCACTGAATCAAGACCTTTCAAGCTATCCAGTGGCACTGGGGAAGAGAGTGCTTCTCAAGTACGTGGACGATCTGCTGATAGCTGCCATATCAGAAAGTGAATGCATATTAGCCACCAAAGATCTCTTGCAGCTACTAGATGAAGCTGGATACAAAGTTTCCAGAGCAAAAGCACAGCTATGCCAAAAAGAAGTGAAATACTTGGATTTCCGTATAACCCAAGGAAGCCGAAGATTAGGCAGAGAAAGAAAAGAAGCAGTATGCAGAATCCCAACTCCAACAACCAGAAAGCAAGTCAGAGCCTTTCTGGGAGCGGCAGGATATTGCCGAATCTGGATACCCAACTTCGCCCAAATTGCCAAACCACTGTATGAAGCCACAAAAGGAGAAGAAAAGTCGCCACTGGAGTGGGGACTCGAGCAGGATACAGCCTTCAAGAAGTTAAAGGAAGAATTGATGTCATCACCAGCACTTGGACTACCAGATGTCCACAAGCCTTTCCACTTGTTTGTACATGAAGCACAGGGAAATGCCTTAGGCATGTTGACTCAGAAATTGGGAAATTGGGAGCGACCTGTAGCATACCTATCGAAACAGTTGGACCCTGTGGCCAAAGGATGGCCACCGTGCCTGAGAGCAGTTGCAGCTACAGCACTACTAGTGAGTGAAGCAGACAAGCTCACACTAGGACAGAATATACGAGTCACTGTGCCACATGCAGTCCTTGCCCTCATGGAACAGAAAGCAAATTATTGGCTCACCAATTCCCGAATGTTGAAGTACCAGAGCATGTTATGTGAAAACCCACAGATACAACTAGAAGTGAGTCATGCCTTGAAACCCAGCCACCTTGATACCCATCAGTGAAGAACTCCCAGAACATGACTGTATCGAAGTCATGGAAACTGTGTTCTCCAGTCGACCTGACTTGACAGATGTGCCCATAGACAATCCTGACCAGATCTATTATGTTGATGGGAGCAGTCTCATCCTCGATGGACGACGCTGTGCCGGATATGCAGTCGTCACTCAACACGAAGTAGTTGAATCATCAGCTCTAGCCTCAGGCACATCAGCCCAAAAAGCCGAATTGATAGCACTCACCAGAGCATTATTGTTAGGAGAAAAACTTGTGCTAAATGTATATACAGATTCCAAATATGCTTTCACCACTCTGCATGCCCATGGAGCTCTCTATAAAGAACGAGGGCTCATCACATCCGGAGGAAAATCAGTCAAATATGGTCCCGAGATATTGATGTTACTTGATGCAGTTTGGGCCCCAACACGTGTAGCTGTCATGCATTGCAGAGGACATCAAGCAGGAAAAGGAGAAGTTGCCCGAGGAAATAGGTTTGCAGATGCCTCAGCACGACAAGCAGCTATGACGGGACAGATTACCCCACAAGCTATGCCAATGCAAGCAGCATTGTTTCCAGTACCTCTGAATTTATGGACACCACGATATACCACCAAAGAATTAGATTACTACTGTAACAAAGAAGATGGAGTACTGAAAGATGGATGGATTGAGCTGCCACCAGAAGAGGGCAGTCAACCCCCTGGACGAATAGTAATTCCTGAACTGTTAGGACCATCTTTTGTCAAAGCTTTCCACGAAGCCACCCACTATGGGAAAAGTGCTATGGAAAAAGCACTGAGACCACATTTCTACATCCCTCTATTGACAACCATATCAGCTTCAGTAGCACGACAATGTCTAACCTGTGCCAAAAATAATGCCAAGCAAGGCCTTATAACGGCACCCCGAGTTCAGTCAGGAGGTGTAACCCCCATGCACAACCTCCAAGTTGATTTTACCGAAATGCCAAGAGCCAATGGATACCATTATCTATTAGTATTAGTTTGTACTTTCTCTGGGTGGGTAGAAGCCTTCCCAACCAGAACTGAGAAAGCCCGAGAAGTTACCAAAGTTTTAATGAGAGAGATTGTCCCTAGGTTCGGAATTCCAGCAGTAATAGGGTCAGACAATGGACCCTCATTTGTCTCCCAGGTTACTCAACAACTAGCAAAAGCTTTGCAGATACAATGGAAACTCCACACTGCATACAGACCCCAGAGTTCAGGGAAAGTTGAGCGAATGAATCGTACCCTAAAAGCCCAAATGTCCAAGCTTTGTCAGGAGACACACTTGAAGTGGCCCCAAGTGCTCCCAATAGCTTTACTCAGAATACGCTCAGCTCCTGTAAAGTCAACAGGATTTTCCCCTTTTGAAGTTTTGTATGGTAAACCCCCACCAATAGTGCAGGGAATTAAAGGGAGTTTAGCCCAAATTGGTTCAGAAGTAACCAGACAAGAACTCCTAGCTCTTAGTTTTGTTCTGCAGACTCTCCATGCGTGGATCCAAGACCAGTTGCCTATCAACTTGAAGGAACCCTTGCATCCCTATCAGCCTGGTACCTCGGTGTGGATCAAAGATTGGAAGAAGACACCGTTGGAACCCCATTGGAAGGGACCGTACACCGTCATCCTGTCTACCCCAACTGCAGTAAAGGTAGCCGAGATCGACGCCTGGATCCACCACAGCAGAGTCAAGCCCGCTGCTGATCCTGAACCCGAGCAGTGGACAGCAGAGCAGTATCTTGATGCACCCTTGCGAGTTACTCTGAGACGGCAACCAGCAACTTAGACACTTCATCACAGTGCTTTGCAGTAGCCAAGTCTTTCGAAGAGGATTGCTGTTTTCCATGCAGCAACAGTTTTGTTTCAACGAACTCAATCTGTGCATGATTCTGCACACTACTTTGACACTACATTGACTAGCCAGACTTCACAAGCCAACTGAATTGCTAATAAGTTGGTTAATGTGTACTGGACAACCTGAGGATCTTCAATCAACACTCAGCACCCGTTAAATTGCTTCATTAGCAAACGGGACGAAGAAAGAGAACGTCGTGATCAAGATCAGCAAGCTGAGGATTCAGAAGAACTCCAATCAACATCAACATGTATCTTTGTCTTTGCTTTGCCCTGGTTGCCTTCTTTGGAGGTTTTGAACTGACTTATGCTTTACCTCCATGCACTGCTTGCATTACTTCTACTCGAACTGGACTGAAAGTAACTCAGACTTTGATTTACCATTCTTACTATACCTGCAAGGGAAAAGTGACTCGGTGTATTTATAACACCACTGAACTAAATGTTTGCACTTATGGCAAAATTAGAGCATGCTATAATCCGCATCAGAATCCATCCTATTACACGTTGGAAATACGATGGAAGGATGCAGATGGACCTATAATAGCTGCTACACCACCACTGAAGGACATTACTAAACCTGCTGTTTTGAATTTTGATGCATGTAATTCCATTAACAGAGATAGTTATTCCACCTGTGGTACCTGGGAGAAAGCGTATCGAAATGACCATAAGTACATGTGTCCAGAGGGTGCCACAGGATGGTGGAAGTGTACAGGTAAAAAGGAACCAGGCTATAGTACTGCACCAGCAGCAGATTACTATTGCCCGTATTGGGGGATGTGTTTTTTATGCTACCTGGAATAATGGTATAGTTGACGAGAAGATAGATAAACGAATGGCTACTTTAACCAAGCCAACCACAAATGATAAATGTCAGAAAGATGCTTGTAACCCCTTACACTTACGTATACACAATCCCTATGCATGGAAACAAGGATACAAGTTTGGTTTACGTATTGCTGGAGGAGCAATAGATCCAGGAACCATTGTGTATATCAGATTGAATACCCAAGCCCACAAGTCATCTAAATATCACATCCATAATACCTTCTATGAGGCCATGCATGTAAATAAGTTTGAGATCCCTCATCCTTCTCAGAATTTATTTTTAGAATTAGCCGGAGCAGTAGTATCTAGTCTTAAGATCTCAGATTGCTATTTCTGTGGCGGAACCCAAATGGGAAACCAATGGCCATGGGAAGCCCAAGAATTGAATTATTCTTTGATTTACAATCAGACTGAATTACACAAGACTACCAGTGAATGGGTGTTAGCGCACTCAATCGTTGGACGTCTTTGCTATGCCAGAACTGGACCCCAGTTCACCCAAAAGGTAGGACAGCTGGTCTGTCTTAGCCAGAAGTACTATAATGCCACGACCAAAAAGACGGCATGGTGGTCAGGAATCAGACACCCTGAACCTCCTAACCCATTAGCTAGATTTCCTGAACTTGCTGGTTTATGGACTAATCTTGCCAAAGTCCATGCCTGGCAAGCCCCACCTGGCCTATATTGGATCTGTGGAAACCGAGCGTATGCACAACTCCCGCCACAATGGGGAGGAGCATGTGTCTTAGGAACCATCAGACCTTCTTTCTTTCTTTTAAACACTGAACATGGAGAACAATTAGGATACCCTGTATACACTACCCACCGACACAAACGAGCACTAAGACAGAAAAGAGGAGCCTTACAGATAGGCAAGTGGGAGAAGTGGCAAGGTGATGATTGGCCACCAGAAAGAATTATTGAATATTATGGGCCTGCCACTTGGAATGATGATGGTATGTGGGGCTACCGAACCCCAGTCTATATGATTAATCGTATTATCCGCTTACAAGCAGTAGTTGAGATAATAACTAATGAAACTAGTCATGCTCTTACGCTTTTAGCTAGACAAAGTACTCAGATGCGCACTGCTATATATCAAAACCGCTTAGCACTTGATTATTTGCTAGCAGCAGAAGGAGGAGTATGTGGTAAACTGAATTTAACTAATTGCTGTTTAAAAATAGATAATAAGGGTCAAGTAGTTGAAGAAATTGCTAAAGATATGCAAAGACATGCTTATGTGCCAGTGCAGACTTGGCACTCATTGAAATTCCCTAATTGGTTTGCTAACCTCTTTTCATGGGTGGGAGGATTTAAGACGTTCATTGTCTTAGTACTAATCCTTGTTGCTGTTATCTTCTTATTACCATGTTTAATCCCATGTTGTATGCGTTCTATTCATAATACTATTGATAGTACAGTAGAGCGGAAGACCGCCACTAAAATAATGGCTTTATATAAGGCCAGTCCTAGTCGAAATCCTTCAATCATGATGTGATTCTTCTAAAGGTGATTTAATTCTCACACCTTATTAAGTAATAGGGTGAGATTAATCAAAGGGGGGAATGTGGCAGGTGCAGGCCTGTGATCCACGGTGTCTGACATAAGCAGGCAGGCCTAGCTAGCTTGACCTGTAAATGAAGCCTGTGGAGAGGCTCATAGGAATTGCACATCCCCCAACATGCTGCTATTGTAGGATAGAACTCTGCAAGAGTACTAAACTAACTTAGATAAGCAAAACTGAGAGATGGAAAAATACAGAAAAATATGTTTAAAAATTACTGATAAGAAAAGTACATCTGCAAGGAATATAATTGGGAGTGCTGACAGATGAGTTGCAGAGCCCTGCTCCCCTGCATGCACAAATTGGCTCTATGGCCTTGAGAGTGTGAAAGTAACAAGTTGATGAACTGGCCATTGTAATTGGGACTAGAAGGGGGGTATGCAGGTGTCGAGCCCACTGAAGGAACATAATTGGATAATCTTATCAGTACCGGGACCAATAGAAGGGGTACGGGAGGTACGGGAGAGTACCGGGACCAATGAAATGTCTTTCTATACCTAGAATGGAACAGAAGTCTATAAAAGTTGTTGTAATGCTAGAAAACTTTGCTCAGCCATTTTGAATTTGATCGTGCTTGAGACTTGTGCACAAATAAATGATTTGGACCTTCTGAACAGACTCCTGGTATCATTGGTTTGTCTGCGCTTTGCTGCTACACTTTGACCACAGTGTCTGCCATTAAAAAACAACAACAAAAAAACCTGACCACGACAGCTCAGTATTGACTCAAAGGATAGTAAGTTGCCGTTCATCCTACAAAAACAATGCAATAAACAAAAATTCAGAATGATGTACTCACCATTTATTTGCCTGTCGCTAGGCTGGCTGTGATACTCAAGGCACCTCTCTGCCCAGCGCTGTGCATTCGCTGCAAGTATTGCATTCCATTTCTAAATAGAAGATATAATCATTATATCCCTTTTTGTTTAAAATAAGAATCCAAACTATGAAGCTACAGTATGAATCAGATCTCTATTTCTAGAATAGCTGTTTTCTTGTTTCTAATCTACAAAGAACTATTTAAATTTTTAATAGACCAGCAGTTTCTGGATCTAAACTAAAAATGTGTCAAATAGAAAGAATTAGAAAAAGCCATTTCAAAAATTACATTTTCCCCCTTTTTGACAACTTTACCTATCAATTGATCTGTCTGTAATTTTGACTTATTACGCTGCAAGTAGAGAATTCTTCCCCAAGGCTTTTCCATCAGTATTGCCCTCTGACTAGTAGAAGACATTACTATAGTAGCAACCACTTTCACTGTCACTCAAAACTCATGTGTGTCACTTGCATAAAATCCCCAAAATTCAGCAGCCCATTGTATATGAGGTTCACACAAGGGCTTTCAGAGAACCATTTTGTGTCTGACCTTCAGGGAGTGAGGAAAGGGTGCTGGGGCTTAGGGATTAGGGTGCAGAGCATTGTTCCCTCTGAGCTGTGCGACCGTGCGCGCGCACACACCTCGCCAAGCGAGCGCACATACTTTACAACAGAGCGCACAAAAATTACGGTTCTGATTCTGATATTAAACAACACAGGCATCTTAAAATTTAAAAGTTGTTGTTTATTTACGGTTTTCACAAGTTCTACAATATTTTCTAGTGCAATCAATGTGGTGTACATACTGTATTCTGACGTGTAGTCAAATTTTAAAGTATATAACTCCGAGTGTCGTTATGTTGCGCACAAAAATTTAACCTTCCTTCAAAAGCTGCACAGCTGATATTTTATGTGCATACAACCTACAGAAAATTAGAGGGAACATTGGTGGAGAGTGGGCATGTCTGCAACTCACAGTTATCACGAGGCTCCACAGTGTATGGTGATGATCAGATAGCACGGGTGCAACTAACATCACCTAAGTGGATGCCGTTCGCTGTGTCCAGGTTGCTTTTCCGACCACACTGTCTGCACTTTTAGTGTGTTATCTGCTGGGGACATGCTGTGCATTCCTCCAACACATGACATTCGGCCAGGGCCGGCCCCAGAGTTGGCTCAAGGTTTTACTGCCCTAGACAAACCGTTACCATTACTCCCCCTCTGGTTGTCAAAATCTATTGTTTAGCTTTGAATGCCCTGCACTTTGCTGCCCCTCAGAAGTTGCTGCACCGGGCGGCCACTTAGTCTGCCTAGTGGTCGGGCCGGTTCTGCACATGCCTTTTGCAGCTAATGCCACTCTAGCTGCAATTTTTTGTCATGTTAGCTGCAAAAGCCTAAAGTGTTTTAATAGAGACCCCTAAGTGATTCACCTTAAATAAAATCCAGAAAAATAGGGACCCTCAGAAAATCCTAGAAAAACACTTCATTTAAAATTCAAAAGCACTTTCTAAATATTTCCAAGTGCTTATTTTTGTCTTGGAATTTGATGAGTGTTTCTGCAGCGATTCTGCCTTAGAAACCTGGAACAAGCATGGGCCTGATTTCACTGGTCAACAAATTTTTACAAAAGTCATGTTACTGAAATAAAAATAGTCATTTCTTATCAATTTTTATATGCTGAACACGAATATGACTGTGAAATTGCACAGTTGGCTCTAGTTCTTTCGTAATCTACAAGAGTTAATGTTTACATCACGAAATGCATGTCAATAGTAAATATATAATAGGCCTTTGGTTAATACCTGTAAAAAAAGAAGTCATAGACTACTTCTTAGATTTTTTTCGTCTGTCTCTTATACGGCTGTTCTGGAGCTTCTCAGCAGTAGTCAGCCAGCATTGTAGTGGACCATTTTCCCTGGTATCTTTGCTCCATCGTTGCGATATCCTGGTGAAAACGTTCGCCTTGTTCATCACTAACCATACCACAGTTGTCAGGAAAGAAATCGAGATGGGAATCAAGGAAATGGATCTTTAGAGACATATTGCAGCCAAGTTTCTGATACTGCATCAGCATGTCTTCTACTAGTTCCTTGTAGTTTTCTGCCCTAACATTCCCGAGAAAGTTTGTTGACACTAGGTGAAAAGCATTCCATGCTTGTTTCGCATCACCCTGCAGCAAGTCGTTGAACCGGTCATCTTTGAAGAGCTCTCGAATCTGAGGACCCACAAAAACTCCCTCTTTATCTTTCCTTCACTGAGTCGAGGGAATTTTTCATGCAGGTATCGGAAAGCTGGCGAAGTGCGGTCCATGGCTTTCATGAAGTTTTTCATCAAACCTAGTTTGATGTGAAGGGGTGGTAGCAGGATTTTGTGAGCCTCAACCAGAGCTGGGTGCTGGATATTCTTCTCTCCAACTGTTGCAATTTGTCTGCGATTCCATTCCTCCCGCAAGTAGTGACAATCCCTTGCTCGGCTATCCCACTCACATAAGAAACACATGTATTTTATATATCCCTGCTGCAGTCCCATTAAAAGGGCCACTGCCTTCAAGTCACCACAGAGGTGCCAGCTGTGCTTATTATAGTTGATGGAAGTCAGTAGATGCTTTAAGTTATCGTATGTCTCTTTCATGTGGACGGCATGCGCTACTGGAATAGATGGAAGACAGTTTCCATTGTTCAAAAGCACAGCCTTCAAACTCAGTTTTGAAGAGTCTATAGTCTCCAGTCTTGTGGGTCATGAGTGATTTTTAAGGTATTCATGAGGCTTTCAATATCAGAACAGAATACCAGATTATTTTCCTTTCCGACTGCATATAGACAACTGCTGACGTCAAATGGCTTCAGCAGCCGTCTGGCAGTAGTATTGCATTGCATCAGAAAATGATGCAATCAACTCTGGATGATGTGTGCATGCTGGTATTATGCAATGTGATGCAATATTACATCATTCAAGGCTTATTTGGGATGTTGTTGATGTCCTACTAGATAAATTTACACAGTGAAACGTCAAAAATGAACTACAGGCAATATCTTCAAAACGAGAGCCAATACAATTTTTTTAATGTTATATTCGTGTTCAGCTCACCAAGATACTACAGATTAGGGCCTTTTAAAGTCAATTACGATTTCAATGTTGACCAGTGTTTTCAAAAGGGTCAATATTTAATCGCAATGGCGGTGAGCTGTGGAGCTTAAATATTGGGGGATTATTCAATGGATAAGTGCCAACGTAATCCATATAGCAGTGATTTTCAGTCAGTACTTATCCAGATATCAACATAGGCCTTTTTCCACATGGCCTAAGTTATCCGGATAAGTGCCCACCAAACATCGCAACTATTACTACTACCACTACTACTACTGAGCATTTGTATAGCACTACAAGACGTACGCAGCACTGCACAGACATATAAGTGACAATCCCTGCTCATCAGAGCTTACAATCTAGTCAAGAAGGGACAAACCAGAAGGTGTAGATAGGGATAAAATAAAGAGGAATGGTAAAGAACAAGGAGATCAGATGAGTCAAGATCCAAAAGCAGCAGCGAAGAGGTACGTTTTCAGCCTGGATTTGAAAAGGGTCAGAGAAGGTGCCTGGCGTACAGACACGGGTAGTTTGTTCCATGCGTAAGGTGCAGCAAGGTGAAAGTCTGGAGTTAGCAAAAGAAGAGAAGAGCACAGATAGAAGCAATTTGCAAGAAGAGTGAAGTTCCTGAGGGGGGGGTGTGTGGTCGCCAAGAAAGATAGTAAGGAGCTGCAGAGTGAATACACTTATAGGTCAGCAGGAGAACTTTGAAATGAATGCAGAAATGGATAGGAAGCCAATGAAATGACTTGAAAAGAGGGGTAACATGGGCCTGACGAGGCTGGCAGAAGATTAGCCATGCAGCAGAGTGTTGAACAGATTGAAGGGGAGAGAGATGATTCAAAGGGAGAACAGCAAGGAGTATGTTACAATAGTCAAGAAGGGAGGTGATTAAAGAGTGGCTAAGTGTCTTAATAGTGTGTTCAGAAAGGAATGAGTGGATTTTCTTGATGTTATAGAGAAAGAAACTGCAGGTCTTACCCATCAAATGGATGTGTGTGGAGAAGGAGTGAGAGGAGTCAAAGACAACCTTAAGGTTGTGAGCAGAGGAAATAGGGAGGAGTAGAGAGTTATCCATAGAGACTGAGAAAGGAGGAAGAGAAGAGGAGGTTTTAGGGAGAAAAATAAGAAGCTCAGTCTTGGCCATGTTCAATTTCAAGTGGCAGTGAGACATCCAAGCAGCAACGTCAGAAAGGCAGGCAGAGATCCGGGTCTGGATTGCTGGAGAGATTTCAGGTGTAGAGAGGTAGATCTGGGAGTCATCAGCATAAAGATGGTACTGAAAGCCATGGGAAGAGATGAGCGTACCAAGAGACTGGTTATAGAGAGAGAAAAGGAGCGGACCCAAGACAGATCCTTGGGGTATACCAACTGAGAGTAGGATATCAACAGAGGAGGAGCCACAAGATCTAACACTGAAAGAGCAATGGGAAAGATAGGAGGAGAACCATGATAGTACAGAAACCTTAAAGCCAAGTGAGGACAGGGTATCAAGGAGAATGTTGTGGTCAACAGTGTCAAAAGTAGCAGAGAGGTCAAGAAGGATGAGGACAGAGTAAAGGCCCTTGGAGTTTGCCAGGAACAAGTCACTGGAGACTTTGGCGAGAGCCATCTCAGTAGAATGTAAAGGATGAAAAACATATGGTAAAGGATCCAGGAGGGCATGAGAGGAGAGGAATTCAAGGCAGCAGTGGTGAACAACACATTCAAGTAGTTTAGAAACAAAGGGGAGGAGGGAGATGGGTCAATAATTAGAAGGACAGGTAGTATCAAGTGAGGGTTTCTTGAGGAGAGGTGCAACTAGAGTATGCTTGAAGGCTGCAGGGACAGTTACAGTGGAGAGCAATAGGTTGAGAATATGAGAGATGGAAGGGACAACAATGGAGGAGATGGGGCTTAGGGCATGGGTGGGGATAGGATTAGAGTAGCAGGTGGTGAGTTTGGAGGAAGAAAGAAGGTGTGCAGTTTCCTCTTCAGAGATCACAGTAAAGGAAGAGAGGGTAGCAGAGGTAGAGAGGTAAAGTTGGAAGTGAAGAGGGGGAGGAGGGTAAGTAGCTGATTTTGTGGGGAATTGGAGGGTGATCTTGTGGATTTTGTTATGGAAATAGCCAGGGTTTGGGAAGAAAGGGAGTGAGGGGTCAGAGGCGGAGGCACTTTGAGGAGAGAGCTGAGAGTAGTAAAGAGACAGCGAGGGTCAGAGGTAAGAGAGTTAGTCAGATGGACATAATAGTCTTGTTTGGCAAGAGCTATGGCTGACTGGAAAAAGACAAGAATGAATTTGAAGTGTAGAAAATCTTCAAGGGAGTGGGATTTGAGCCCAGCATGCTCAGCTGAATGGGCACAGGAATGCAGATAATGGATAATGGATGAAAGCCAGGCTCAGGATTCAGTACGTCTCACAGGACCTGGCATGGGAGGAGCGAGAGCATCCAGAGCAGAGGAGAGTGCAACATTATAGGAAGCTACTGCCTCATCAACAGACTTAGATGACATTGTGGAGGAAAGAGATGAAGAAAGAGTGGAGGAGAGAACCAAAGGATCAATAGCATGAAGATTTCTAAATAAGCTGGAGGAGACAGGATGAGGTTGAGGCAGTGGGTGATGAAGAGTGAAGCTTAGCAGGTGATGGTCAGATAAGGGAAGAACTGAGATACAGAAGTTTGAGGGTAAGCAACTAGAGAAAAATACCAGGTCAAGGCAGTGGCCATGCTGGTGAGTGGGGGCAGTAGAGCAAAGCTGGAGGTCGAATGAGGACGTAAGGGAAAAGAGCTTTAAAGCATAAGGATCAGAATGGCTATCAACATGAATGTTAAAATCCCTGAGAATAAGAGTGGGGGAAGAGGAATCCAGAAAGAAGGAGAGCCATGAGTCAAAGTCAGTGAGAAAGGTAGAAGCAGGCTTGTCAGGAGATCGATAAATAGCTACCCGGAGAGGTAGTGGAGTGAAAAGTTGATGGAGTGGACTTCAAAAGAGGGAAAGGAGTGAGAGGAGGGGTTGGAATTGGCAGGAGGGAGAAAGTAGAAGCCCAACACCACCACCACCACGGCCAGTTGCACGAGGCATGTGGGAGAAATGATAGCCACCATGACAGAGAGTAGTGGCAGATGATGTGTCTTCTGGGAGGAACCAAGTCTCAGTTAGAGCAAGAAGATGGAGAGCATTAGAGATAAAGAGATCATGAGTAAAAGCAAGTTCATTAGAGATGGAGCGTGCATTCCACAAGGCACATGAGAAAGGGAGAGTGGAAGGGGAAGGGAGAGGGATATTAATAAGATATCTGGATAAAGTTGATATGTATCTGCATAGCAGCAGTACTGCAGATAGTGGCAGGGCTGTCTGGGGAGATAATCCGTGGTACGATCCTGATGGTGCCATAGAATATCTTGCTCGTCACCCTTATCAAGATAATTTGCGTGGGATACCCAGATAAGAGTGTTGAATAATGGCCCATATATTTTTAATTGTTTTTCTTAATATTCTCTGGACTCTTATTGAAACTTTTCATGGGAGACACTTGACGGGATATTTATATTTTTTTCCCTAGAAATATTAGAATAAATTACAACCAAATATTAAGAAAATAATATTTATTTGTATTTTTATCTTTAAATTTATCATTATTTATTAATCTTTATTTAATTTCTTGATATACCACCCAGACTGGTATATCAAGAATGGTTTACAGACACTACAAGCAGGTACTGGATATATTTTAAGACAGTGGCTAAAAATATTTAGGCTCAATATTCAAAAATCTTAGGGGCTATACATTTATCCAGTTAGTACTGGGGTGTTCAGGGGACAGAACTGGGCTGGAGACATGATTTATCCAAACAGCTTCATTTTCAGTGCCACATCTGGATAGCTGTTCAGATAACTTAGAGCAGCAAAATAAAGCAGTCCTTATCAGATAGTTTATCTGGATAGCAGCTGAAAAATGCCATTATCTGGAAAAAGGGGACAATTATCCAGAAAGTGATCGCACAATTCGAATATTCAGCAGCAGTACCACTAAATATCCAGATCGTTTGCCCATATATATGGAGTGGAGGAGTGGCCTAGTGGTTGGGGCAAGGTACTTCAGGCCAGAAGGTCAGGGGTTCAAATTCCACTAGAGGACAGCAACCTTGGGCCGGAAGGACTGTGGTTTCTAGTCCCACAGGTGCTCCTTGTGGTCTTGGGCAAGTCACTTAACCCTCCATAGCCCATGTTCCCTGTAAAATAGTTATCTCCAAGTTATAATGCCCTGTTCAATGTAATTTCAGTTTGTTCAATGTAAACCACACTGATGCAGAATAGCACAGTATATAAGAGAATGTAAATAAATAAATATATGCTAGTGTTTAAAATAAGGCTAACCACTGATAGCTGAATATTACCCTGTCATGTTTCAGCTATATACATAGTTTTATGCCTTGATTGTGTCGTCACAGAATGGAAGCTTGTAGAGTCGGTATTACCATTTTCTGCATGTTGCTAGCTGTTGGTGATACTCGTCTCCTGCATGTATTGTGCTCATCCACGATTGTGTTTTGATTATCAGTGGAACTGGTTGACAGAGAACTAAATGATGATGCATCCTGAAAAAAAGAAGATACTTATTATGAGTTTCTGTAGGTATTTGTTGCAGTTACCTATTGATAACTGCCAAATTTAATGCACAATAATTGCAAAACCTCAACATTAACTCTTGGGGGCAAACTTAGTGGTTTCTTATCCGGTTAACATAAAGGAAATATCATTGCCAGACATTAACTGCATTGCAAATAACACAATGCAGTGAGCTATAAGAATATAAGAACAAAACTTGCCTTGTACTACTACTGGAAAGGAGAGAGCTAAATACTAATATAAAAAATATAAAATAAATACAGATATGCCATATTGGGTCAAACCAAAAGTCCATTGAGCCTAATATTCTGTTTCCAACAATGTCCAAAGTAGATCACAAGAACCTGTCAAGTTTCCAAAGGCAGATCTAGTCAGGTAGCATTAACTGTGCCAAGCCACTTGCCAGTTCACATTTAAAAAGCAATGCGTATTTCTCTATTAATGATGAAATGCAGTTCCTGCCCATTCTATGCCTTGTTCTATTTTAACTGTTAAAAGTAGTAGTAGTAGTTTGAGGGCATTAGGGACCTTTGCACAGTAGGCAGATACATAGAAGTAAAGGTTCAGTTTGACTACTTCTGTTTTCCATTGTTTGACTTGTTGCAAGCCTGCTCACAGGGTAGAATTAATTAAATTAAGAACATAAGAACATAAGATATGCCATACTGGGTCAGACCAAGGTCCATCAAGCCCAGTATCCTGTTTCCAACAGTGGCCAATCTAGGTCATACGAACCTAGCAGTTTCCCCAAAAGACACAGCTTCCACAATGCTTGTACTGGGTCAAGCATTGATATCCTGGGTCCCTTCTTAATAATGGTTTATGGACCTTTCCTCCAGGAACTTGTCCAAACCTTTTTTAAACCCAGCTACACTAACAGCCTTTACTACATCCTCCGGTAACAAATTCCAGAGTTTGATTACACGTTGAGTGAAAAAATATTTTCTTTTATTAGTCTTAAATAGTTTACCCTGTAGCTTCATTGCATGTCCCCTAGTCTTTCTATATTCTGATAACGTAAACAATCGATCTACGTTTACCCGTTCCACTCCATTCATTAATTTATAGACTTCTATCATATCTCCCCTCAGCCGTCTCTTTTCCAGGTTAAAGAGCCCTAACCTTTTTAGCCTTTCTTCATAGGAGTAGTATCCTTCCATCCCCTTTACCATTTTGGTGGTTCTTCTCTGAACCTTTTCTAATAGTGCACACAATATTTAAGGTGCGGTCTCACCATGGAACGATACAGAGGCATTATAATAACTTTTGTTTTATTTTCCATTCCTTTACTTATGATACCTAGCATTCTATTTGCTCTCTTGGCTGCCACTGCACACTGGGCTGAGGGTTTTAACATGTTATCCACAATGACACTTAAATCTTTTTCCTGGGTGGTGGTTCCTAATGTGGAACCTTGCATCGTGTAACCATAGTTTGTGTTGTTCTTCCCTAGGTGCACAACTTTGCACTTGTCCACATTAAATTTCATCTGCCATTTTGATGCCCAGTCTTCCAATTTATCAAGATCCTCTTGCAATTTTCCACAATCCTCATCTGTAAATTTGATAACCTCACTTGTTATTCCACTTTCCAGGTCATTTATGAATTACCTTACAGCCTGTCCACAAGTACCTGATCACCTCTAGTCTTCACAGCTTCCAGAGACGCCACACAGCTAAACTTTCAGCCATACTATTGCCTGTTTTTTTCCTAATATAGATTTTAACTGTTGGACATACATTCATTTTTAGGAATATTCTGACTGCCTACATTCCTTGCATAACCTTTAAATCAGATATCTGAGTGTGCCCTCAGTTTATGTAAGGGACACTTGTGATATATAGCTACTTGGAATAGAAGTACTTAGATTTGCAGAGACCTGGTCTTTTACCTGAGTCTCCCACTTACTTTTGTAGCAAAGGTATAATTTTAAAGTTCAGTAGGCAGTAGAAATATTTTGACTACCTACATTCCTTGCATAGCCTTTAAATCAGATATCTGAGTGTGCCCTCAGTTCATGTAAGGCCTACTGGTCAGGGACACTTAGGTTCCCACTCACCCCAGGTCTGCATTGCTTATAAGCTCAAAAGGTCAATAATTAGACCGATACTAAAGAACAACTCGCTAAACAAAGAAGACCCATCATCTTACCGCCCAATCTCCAGCATATCTTTCCTAGCAAAGATCATTGAAAAAGCAGCCCTCATCCAACTGCAAGACCACCTCGATGACCATGAAACCCTGGACGAACAGCAATACGGATTCAGAAAAAATCATGGGGTCGAAACCCTGCTTTTGGCCCTGCTTAACAACCTCCTCAAGGGCCTGGAAGACAGAAAGAAAATGTTTATTCTCATTTTCATCGACATCTCTGCCGCTTTCGACACTGTCCATCATCTAACCCTCCTTAACAAGCTGGCATCGATTGGAATCTTAGGAATCACCTTGAAATGGTTCTCATCCTACATAATGAACAGAAGGCCACAGGTCCAATTCAACGGAGAAAAAGCTGAGGCCTTCACTCAAACTCAAGGCATATCGCAGGGTTCGGCACTCTCGGCGCTACTTTTTAACATTTACATGCAACCCCTCAGTGGAATATTCAGGAAATATGGCATTAACTACCACATATACGCAGACGATATCATGCCGTACACTCAATTAGAGGCCGCAGAACCTAATTACGCTCAGCTTGAAACCTGCATGGGAGAGATGTTGGGATGGCTAAAACAAAACAATATGTCGATTAATCACAAGAAAACGGAAGTAATGTTTATATCCAGTAAACCTGACTTCGAACCGCCTCCAATAATCACATCGTGTAACAACACTTACAACACTAAAAATGAAATTAAATATCTAGGAGTCACAATTGACAGCAAACTAAAGATGGAAAAACACCTCAGCAACACCAACAAGACCATCTTTCACAAGCTTAGAGTACTACGACCCCTGCGGAATATACTTGATCCATGTGACTTCCGGTCGGTTGTACAAGCGCTCATCATGCCTCACCTAGACTACTGTAATGCCATCTTACAGGGTCTACCAAAGAAAACGACCAATATATTACAATTGGCACAACACGTGGCGGCAAGGATCATCATGCGATCAAGTGTCACTGAACATATCACACCTGTATTGATTGATCTGCACTGGCTACCAATCGTTGCTAGGATTCAATACAAAACATTGGTAACTACGTTCAAACTAATACACAACCTAGCCCCCTCATTCCTCTCCACCCTTATCTCCACGCAACCAACCACCAGAAACAGGAGAACCATCAACACAGACACACTACTAGTTCCAAACAGCATCAGACATGTAAAAGTCAGTACTAGCCGCAGAGCATTCTCCTTCTCTGCCCCCACCTTATGGAACCACCTACCACACGAGCTGAGAGCAATTAAAGACATAATCGAATTCAGGAAGAAATTAAAAACACATCTGTTCAATTGTTACTACGACCAGATGTAAATCCAAGAGGATAAAAGAGGAAGTGAATGGCTGTATGTAAAAATGTAAATAGATGAAGGGCAATCTCTTTTGTAAATGTATGTTAGTACATTAAGGTCTATATTTGGACCCTACTATTGTGTGCTGTGTATTACCCCTGTTTCTCTCTATCTATGCCCCAACTTTTCTGTCTTGATTTTTGACAAATCCCAAAATATAATCAAGCCGCTTCTGATCGCTG
Source organism: Ichthyophis bannanicus (assembly GCA_033557465.1). Taxonomy (NCBI): domain Eukaryota; kingdom Metazoa; phylum Chordata; class Amphibia; order Gymnophiona; family Ichthyophiidae; genus Ichthyophis; species Ichthyophis bannanicus. The sequence continues at coordinate 1,099,857,989 of CM066033.1, read as the reverse complement.
GAAGTAGCGGTATATAAGTGTTTACTAAATAAAATAAATAAATAAATAAATTATACAGTCGTTATATACGTTGACATCTATTCTTTAAATTAGGTGTTACACCCACCTTTTCTCTTTCGCCTAGGATGGCATAATCAGTATGTTGTGTATTCTGTGCAATTACTGTGGTGCTTTCATTCTTAGAAGAATCATTTGGAACCTAAGAGCTTGCCCTATATGCCTCACGTTAGCTGCTATGCATGAAGAATTGACTCTACTAAGGGAAGAACTAGCTTCAATTAAATGCATCTCTTCTAGGATGTGAACAGGATGGAGTCGGTGCAGAGGGTGGCTACTAAAATGATTAGTGGTCTTCGTTATAAAGCATATGAGGACAGACTGAAGGATCTTAATATGTACACCTTAGAGGAAAGGCGGGATAGAGGTGATATGATTGAGATGTTTAAATACCTCCATGGCATAAATGTTCAGGGAGAGAGCCTCTTTCAATTGAAAGCAAGTTTTGCTATGAGGGGACATGGGATGAGGGTGAAGGGAGATAGATTCAGGAGTGATATGCGGAAATATTTCTTTACGAAAAGAGTAGTGGATCCATGGAATAGTCTCCCAGTAGAGGTGGTAGAGATGAGGACAGTAACTGAATTCAAAAAAGCATGGGACAAACACAGAGGATCTCTAAAGGTAAAAAGGGGACTGTTGTAGTTGTTATGGAAGGACAGGCTAGATAGGCCATGTGGTCTTTTTCTGTCATCATATTTCTATGTTTCTATGTTTCTAGGATATAAATGGAACTAAATCCACCACTGTTCCCAAAAACAATCAAACACCCCAGGAACAAATGGATCACAGTGGGCTCTGTTTGGTTGAGACCTGTAACGCAGAGACACCCTATACATCAAGAGATATCCCTGCATAATGCCTTCTCTGCCTTGGATAATGAGGATGCCCAATCTGTTGAAATTGAAGGGCTCTTAAATGAGAGGGTCAATGCCCAATCTATTGATAATGCAACAAATATGAAGAAAAAAATCACAAAACAGAAAACTACTTCTACTTGGAGATTCCATCATCAGAGGCACCAACTTGGGAACAGAGTTCAAACGAGAGATGGTCAAATGCCTCCCAGGCTCTTCACCCAGCAGGAATACAAACCAAATTGTTGGTGTATTTAGAGCAGAACGTGAGCACTCCAAAATTGGTGTTGGCATTCACTTAGGTACAAACAACCTGCTAGAAGCAGTGTCCCTGCAGTTCAAAGGGACTTCCAGACTCTGGGAGAGAAACTCAAGCCCATTGCTAACACTGTAGCATTCTTAGAATTTCTACCTGTTCATGACAAAGGGGCAGAAAGGCTGCATCACTTAAACAACTTTAATACATGGTTCCAGACCTGCTGCAAACAAGGATTCAGATTTATAGACAACTGGATAAACAAATCGATCAACAAGAGGCTATATTGTGCTGATGGACTACATCTCTCTGTCACGATGTAGAATTGGGTCCTAACAGGCTTGTCCGTCTCAGGGGTGCCCAGACGGCCTGGACGAGCCCCTTCGGGGTTTGGGCTCTAAGCCCCATGCTAGCAATGTGGGTTTGAGTCACATTACTAGAGCGAGGCACTGTGCCCAATGCAGGATGGGGCGGGGATAGTCATCCCCGTGAATTTAGCACAGCTTGCTGAGTTAATACTGCCACCCATGGTGAGTAACTACCACCAGCCACTGTGCTAGCAGTAGTTACTCCCCCACTAAGCCCCAGCAGAACAGGCTTTCAAGAACCACTAGTGGTGTCATGTACAGGAATGCCCACATGCTGCCCAGACGCACACTGCTCAGGTAGCACAGGTTTGTTAGCACTACTTTGCAGTATGGGGCCAAAAGCGTGCATCAACCCTACATTACCTGGGCAGCATGCTTTAGTAAAGATGCCCCTTTTGTTCTTATTCCATGGTTTCTTCAGTTCCTATGGATCAGTTTTAATGAGTGCACAAGTTTCAATTTAGTAACTGGTGCTAGCAGGAAAGCTTAGTGCATTGTGCCCTACAAATTTTGATGTATGGACTTCTTGAGGGAAATTTCAGAGCTTAAATTCAGAGCACAAGATTTTCTATTCTCAATCATTCCATCTCATCACTCACTCCAACCCATTTCATACTTTTGATTAGTGCGGTCATTGTCTATTATGTTATCATATGCTTCCACCATGCAGATGATAAGAAACACTTTAAGGTTGCTCGTGATGTAATGATAGATACCAACATTTTGTAGCAAAATGACTATAGTGACACTACAGTTAGTGATAATCTGAATTCCTAATAATATACCACTAGGTTGCAAGATTCCTGGAAAGCATATATTTTCTATTTGTGGAATTATTTTCAAAGCATTGTTCCATTATTCCATTCACTGGGAGCATTGTGAGAATGTTATTCGCACAAGGCCCCACGCTTCAGGGAACCCCACGCAAACTTCATGCCACACATGCTATCCGAGGGCCGGCTTTCTGAGGGAGTCAGGGAGTCCCGGCTCACCTCTGTACAGCTGGAGTAAAGAGTGGTGTTTCCCTTTACTGAGGCAGCTGTGTTGTCGTGTAGCTTGCCTTCGCACTGAGTATTAGGAGGTTAAAGCTGCCACAGTGAAGAGAAACACCACTCTTCACTCCGTCTGTGCAGAGGTGAGCTGGGGCTTTGTGAGGGTCCCTCTGAATCTGCTCAAGCAAGTGCAGGGCTCCTGAGGGAGGAGGGGGGATAGGATTGGAAATGATTGATGAGGGGATATGATTGGAAATGGGCTGATGGGGGCGAGGACAGGACTGGAAATGGCTGACTGGGGATAGGATTGGAAATGGGCTGATGGGGGGGCTCAGCTAGGACTGGAAATGACTGATGTGAGGCTAGGACTGGAAATGGGCTAATGGAGGGACTAGGATAGGACTGGAAATGGGCTAATGGGGGGCTAGAATTGAACTAGAAATGGCTGATGGGGGGCTTGGATTGGAAATAGGCTGATTGGGGAGTCTTGGACTGAAAATGGACTGATGGGGGCTAGGATAGGACTGGAAATGGCTGATGGGGGGGCTAGGACTGAAAATGGACTGATGGAAGGGCTAGGATAGGACTGGCGATGGGCATAATGGGGGGGGGGCTAGGATCGGAAATGGACTGAAGGGGACTAGGATAGAACTGGAAATGGACTAGGACTTGAAATGGACTGATAGGGGGCTAGGATAGGACTGGAAATGGGCTTCTGCACTCTCATACTCTTATCCCGTAGCCTTCGATCCATCCATATCAACTGGTTGCATCTTCTGTCACCCTCACAAGAACATCTCCAATTGTCGCGTCCTCCCACCCTGGCCGATGGCCGATGAGCAAGAGGGCTCGCCTTAATTGTCCTTCTGAATACTGTCCCCAATATGGCTGCCAGCATGGACTGCTGGGATATGTAGTTTCAGCTATTCTTTTGAGCAAGCAGTGTGACCACACGGTTTGTTTGGCAAAAACAGAGAAATTTATTTTTCAGGGTTTCCCCCTCGCATCAAATTCGTTGCACTAAACACAGGTAAGGATAATTTCTCCCAAAGGCAAAGGATAAATAAACTCCCAACAGGCTTAACTCAAACAGACAGGAGTTTCTTCTTCACAGTGTAAACTCTTAGCTTCCTTCTGGTAACTACCTTCTAAAGCTAAGGCTGTTGACCATATCAAAGTAACTTAAACTTTCAACAAGTTTCTTTTCTTTCACAGCTTCCATAGAAAAGAGGTTATAACTGTTTTTAAACTTCCAGCAAGTTTCTTTTCCTTTACAGCGTATAGAAACAAGCCACAATTGCTCTCAAACTTCTAGCAAGTTCCTTTCCCTTCTCAGTTCACAGAAACTAGCTTATGATTGCTTTAAACAAACCCTTCCTTCACATGGGCTTGAGCTTAGCATACGTTCAGTTCGTTTGCCTTGCAATAAGAACATTGCATTTCTTCAGTATCACTTTCACATGGGCTTTCACACAATTCCATTTCCATTTCATGAGTAGACTCACTAGAGCTATCTTCCTGTGGACGGGTATCATAGGATTTATGATTTACACCCCGTAGCAGCTCATCCAGCTTTAGCAGCAAGTGTTCTCTCTGATCTGTAGCAACAGGCTTTAAAGACGGAGTTTCTCTCTCCCTTATCAGCCTTTCAATATCTCTCACTGCTGAGTCATGGAAGTCACTGGCACACTTCTGATTTCTGTCTGAAGCTGACTTTACAGCCTTCTGGCTAACACAGCGTTTGGCACTCTTTCTCAGCTCTCTAACCACTTCTTCAGAAAGAGCTTTGCTAGGAACTTTAGGCAACTTATTCTCTCTACCTCCAGGGCTCAACTGGCTCCCCGAGCTGTTTCCACACCTGGGAATTGACTCCTCCAGCTTCCTTTCTCTGAGGTACCTTGAGACATGTTTCTGCCTTGATTCCCGGGATCTCTGCTGCTCGGCTCCCAGCTGTTTCAGACTCTCTTGCTGCATGCTTTCCTGCAAGTTCTGCCGTGTCTGCTGCTGCCTGCTTTGCTTCTCGCCTTCCTCTTCTCCCCCTTCCTCAAACACTGAAGCAGTTTTGTGGCAGGTGTAGGCCTGTGATCCACAGTGTTTGACATAAGCAAGCCTAACTAGCTTGACCTGTAAATGAAGCTTGTGAAGAGGCCCATAGGAATTGCACATTCCCCAATATGCTGCTATAGAACTAAGAACTCAGTAAAAGTATTGAATTAGCTTAGACAAGCAGAACAGATGGAAAAATACAGAAATTCATGTTTAAAACTGCTGACAGAGAAGTTATAGAGCCCTGCTTCCCTGCACGTAGCAACTAGCCCGATAGCCTTGAAAGTAGGAAAGTAACAAGTTAGTGAACTGACCATTGTAATTGGGACTAGAAGGGGGGTAAGCAGGTGCTGAGCCCACTGAAAGAATATAATTGGATAATCATATCAGTACCGGGACCAATAGAGGAGGTACGGGAGGTACGGGAGGTTACCGGGACCAATAAAATGTTTTTCTATACCTAGAATGGAGCAAAAGTCTATAAAAGTTGTTGTATTGCCAGAGAACTTTGCTCAGCCATTTTGAATTTAATTCTGCTTGAGACTTGTGCACAAATAAATGATTTGGACCTTCTGAACAGACTCCTGGTATCATTGGTTTGTCTGCGCTCTGCTGCTACATATTCTTGGTGCGTCGGCCGGGAAGTTGTGGAATCAGAGTGTATATAGGGCAATATACCACGACATTCCGCCTCTATAGGCTTGGTCCTGCCGGGATCGCGCCCTTCCGACGGGGGCTGCTTCCTGGCGCCACCAGTCCATTGCATCGGAGGAAGTTGGTCGGACCTCGGCGGGTGCCGGGCCCGGCTGGAGCCAACGCCTCGAAACCGAGTGAGGGGAGTCCGAGGTCCAACTCATGCGCCTGCTTGGGAAGTTTGAGGACCGGATCCGGTGAGTATAGTTTTGATTTGTTGTCTAGACAGATAAGAAAGAGCAGTGCTGCCATTTGAACTTGGAACTTGGAAATTGGTAAGAGAGCTTGATCACCTCTCAAAGACGGACCGAGTACCCCCGCATGAGTATTCGCAGGGCGAAACTCCCGTCTTCTTGTATTTTGGTAATTGAACAAGACTAGTCAGAATAGATAGAAATGAATGCATTCTGGGATACGTTGCTAGCATGATTGTGTGAATGAAGTGTGTATGAGAGGTCTGGCAGCACGGACCAAGCGAAGGCGGACCCCTGAGTAGCGCATTTCCTGACCGGGCGACCGCGTTCAGGTCGCAAAAAGGGGGAAGCGATTGTTGTCTTGTCTTGTTATTTGTTTCCCTTATACGTTTCTAGAGCCGTGAGGACCCCTTACCCACGGTCCGCCCTCCTTTTCCCTTCTGTCTGTTGTTGCGCGCACACATCGAAATGGGAGGGGCGGGGTCTACTAGGAACACTCCATTAGAATGTATGATCGCACATTTTAAAGAGGGATATTCCGGAGATTATGGTATTAAAATGACTGCAGCCCGTTTACAGATTTTGTGTACTAGGGAGTGGCCCGATCTAGACCCTACCTGGCCCCGAGAGGGAACCTTAAATGTAGGAATTATCCAGTCAGTTCATCATAGAGTGCGGATAGCGCACCCCGATCAGTACCCCTATATAGATTCTTGGTTAAGTATTTGTGAAGATCCGCCCCCTTGGGCGCAGCGCTGCTATGAAGAGCAGTGCAGAATAATGTTAGCGAAAACAGATCATAGTCAGAAAACAGAAAATAAACAGCCCAGTAAGAAAGGGAAAGATGAGAAGTCCAGGAAGAAACCCATCCTGGTCGATCCTGATTCCCCAGAAGTAATTCTCCGACAGCCTAGAACCCCGGGCCCAGTAAGAGTAGCCCGGCGTCCTGCCCCAGAGCCCCGGAGACAACGGGTGAGGGACCCAACCCCTGAGCCACCTCTCGAAGAGCAGGAAGATGAGCTCCCTTTAGTTGAAGAAGATGATTCTACTGAGACAGAGACAGAGAGAGGCGAGTCAGATTCAGAAACAGAGAAGGAAGAAATTGAGAATTCCCTGAGTGAGACTGACAGTGTAGAAGTGACCGCCAGTGTTAGCCTGCCAGTAAAAAGTAAATCCAAGACAAAGCATATAGAAAAGAAAGTAACCCGTGATAAGCCTGCAGAAAAGAAGAAAAAGAGCCCTGATAGGAGAAGTACGAAAATATCGCTTAGATCCCAGAAGACCTCTACTGCTAAGATGATGCCTTTACGGCAAGTCCCGGGAGTGCCTGTAAGAAATGACGATAATGAGGTGGTAGCGGGACCCCTAAGCTATGTGTATGTCCCTTTCTCTACAACTGATTTGTTAAATTGGAAGACGCATTATGCCTCCTATACCAATAAACCCCAAGAGCTTACAGAATTAGTGAATACTATTATGGAAACCCATCAACCCACATGGGCAGATTGCCGTCAGCTCCTGTCCACCTTATTTACTACGGAGGAGCGGACACGAATTAGAAAAGCAGCTATAGATTGGCTGGCAGATAACCCTGTAGCTCCAGAACGAGGAGAAGAAAGAATAGACCATCGGGAAGCGGCCCAGAGGCAATTCCCGAATGAAGACCCCCGATGGGATCCGAATACTGAAAGAGGATCCAGAGCCCTAGCCCGTTTCCGCCAAGGCTTGTTACAAGGCCTGAAAAGGGGGGGCCAGAAAGCAATGAACCTTTCCAAAGTTACTGAAGTTAACCAAGGCATAGATGAGAGTCCAGCAGTGTTTTATGAAAGGTTAACTGAAGCATACAGAATGTATACTCCCTATGATCCCGATGCACCAGGAAGTTTATGCATGGTGAATTCTGCTTTTGTAAATCAGTCTCAACCAGACATTAGACGTAAATTACAGAAATTAGAGGGGTTTGCGGGCATGAATGCAACACAGTTATTGGAAGTCGCTCATAAAGTGTATGTGAATCGTGATAATGAAAGACAGAAAGAATGTGATCGAAAGATGAAGAAGAAAGCTGATTTTTTGGCTGCGGCCATAGTTGAACAGAAAAGGGGAGGTGTCCCTAGTCGAAGGAGCAGAGGAAGGGGGCGGGGCCGAGGTGGAAGCCGGCTCCAATTAGGCGTAAACCAATGCGCCTACTGCAGGGAGGAAGGACATTGGAAGGATGCATGCCCGCAACTCGAAGACGCCCACGAAGATGACGAAAACAATCATCAATGGAGAGAAGAAAAACGAGGCCGTCCCCGACATCGCGGAGGAGCCAATCGAGAGCAACATCAGCGTGAAAGAGGAGAAGCCGTGCAAGCATTGGCGGCAACAGCCTATGATGAAGATGACGTGGATTAGGACAGACCGGGCTCCGAATTTGCTTTAGGTCTCCAGGAGCCTATGGTCGGAATACAAATAGGAGACCAAGCTGTGAACTTTATGGTTGATACTGGAGCAGAACATTCAGTAGTGGACAAGAAGATAGCCCCATTTTTTACAAAAGCAGTCACCATTATAGGAGCAACTGGTGCCAAAGCTACAAAACCTTTTCTTCAGAATCGCATATGCAGTCTAGGAGGACAGCAAATAACTCATCAATTCCTTTACATGCCAGAATGTCCAGTGCCACTACTGGGACGAGATATGTTAGCCAAGCTACAGGCCCAAATATCCTTCACTGAAAGAGGAGAAATGCAAATGACAGTAAATTCGCAAGCCAAACCAGCAGGAATAATGCTGCTCACAGTTCCCCGAGAAGAAGAATGGAGATATTACAGTGATGATTCTGTCAAAGACACCTATTTCGAACAAACCTTGAAAAGTATTGATGCCCCACCTGGAGTATGGGCAGAAGGCAGTCCTCCAGGCCTAGCCAAACATATAGCTCCAGTAATTGTGATTCTCAAGCCTAGTGCTACACCAGTACATGTCAAACAATACCCTCTCCCTAGAGCTGCAATTGAAGGCATCCACCACCACTTGCAAAGATTACTGGAACATGGCCTACTGAAAGTATGTCAATCCCCATGGAACACCCCACTTCTGCCCGTGAAAAAGCCTGGAACAGATGACTACCGCCCAGTGCAAGATCTAAGAAGAGTGAATGAAGCAGTTGAAACTATACATCCAGTTGTACCCAATCCTTACACTCTTCTAGGACTAATTCCTGCTGAAGCCACCCACTTTACTGTTCTAGATTTGAAAGATGCATTCTTTTGCATAAGATTAGCCCCCGTGAGTCAGATATTATTTGCATTTGAATGGCAGGACCCCATCTCTGGAAGAGGGGGCCAACTTACCTGGACACGATTACCCCAAGGATTCAAGAATTCGCCTACCATCTTTAGTGCTGCACTGAATCAAGACCTTTCCAGCTATCCAGTGGCCCCGGGGAAGAGAGTGCTTCTCCAATATGTGGACGATCTGCTGATAGCTGCTGTATCAGAAAGTGAATGTATACAAGCCACCAAAGACCTCTTGCAGTTACTAGATGAAGCTGGATACAAAGTTTCCAGAGCAAAAGCACAACTATGCCAAAAAGAAGTGAAATACTTGGGCTTTCGTATAACCCAAGGAAGTCGAAAATTAGGCAGAGAAAGAAAAGAAGCAGTATGCAGAATTCCAACCCCAACAACCAGAAAGCAAGTCAGAGCCTTTCTGGGAGCAGCAGGATACTGCCGAATCTGGATTCCCAACTTTGCCCAAATTGCTAAGCCACTGTATGAAGCCACAAAAGGAGAAGAAAAGTCGCCACTGGAGTGGGGACCTGAGCAGGATACAGCCTTCAAGACGTTGAAGGAAGAATTGATGTCATCACCAGCCCTTGGACTACCAGATGTTCACAAACCTTTCCACTTGTTTGTACATGAAGCACAAGGAAATGCCTTAGGCATGTTGACTCAGAAATTGGGAAATTGGGAACGACCTGTAGCATACCTATCAAAACAATTGGACACTGTGGCCAAAGGATGGCCACCCTGCCTGAGAGCAGTTGCAGCTACAGCCTTGTTGGTGAGTGAAGCAGATAAGCTCACACTAGGACAGAATATACGAGTCACTGTGCCACATGCAGTCCTTGCCCTTATGGAACAGAAAGCAAATCATTGGCTCACCAATTCCCGAATGTTGAAATATCAGAGCATGCTATGTGAAAACCCACAGATACAACTGGAAGTGAGCCATGCCTTGAATCCAGCCACATTGATACCTATTAGTGAAGAACTTCCAGAGTATGACTGTATAGAAGTCATGGACACTGTATTCTCAAGCCGACCTGATCTGACAGATGTGCCCATAGACAACCCTGACCAAATCTATTATGTTGATGGAAGCAGTCTCATCATCAATGGACGACGCTGTGCCGGATATGCAGTAGTCACTCAACATGAAGTTGTTGAATCATCAGCCTTAGCCTCAGGCACATCAGCTCAGAAAGCAGAATTGATAGCACTTACCCGAGCACTACTACTAGGTGAAAAACTTGTGTTGAATGTATATACAGACTCTAAGTATGCCTTCACCACCTTACATGCCCATGGAGCTCTCTACAAAGAAAAAGGACTCATCACATCCGGAGGAAAATCAATTAAGTATGGCCCCGAGATACTGATGCTACTTGATGCAGTATGGGCCCCAACTCGTGTAGCTGTCATGCATTGCAGAGGACATCAAGCAGGAAAAGGAGAAGTTGCCCGAGGAAACAGATTTGCAGATACCTCAGCACGACAAGCAGCTATGACAGGACAAATTTCGCCACAAGCCACGCCGATGCAGGCAGCATTGTTTCCAGTACCCTTGAACTCATGGACACCACGATATACCACCAAAGAATTAAACTACTACTGTGACAGAGAAGATGGAGTACTGAAAGATGGGTGGATTGAACTGCCACCAGCAGAGGACAGTCAACCCCCAGGACAAATAGTAATTCCCGAATTGTTAGGACCAGCCTTTGTCAAAGCTTTCCATGAAGCCACACATTATGGGAAGACCGCTATGGAAAAAGCACTTAGACCACATTTCTACATTGCCATGTTACCAGCTCTATCAGCCTCAGTAGCACGCCAGTGTCAAATTTGTGCCAAAAACAATGCCAAGCAAGGTCCCACACCACCACCTCGAGTTCAGTCAGGAGGTGTAACCCCCATGCACCACCTGCAGATTGATTTTACTGAAATGCCAAAAGCCAGTGGATACCACTACCTATTAGTATTAGTTTGTACTTTCTCTGGGTGGGTAGAAGCCTTCCCAACCAGAACCTAAAAAAGCCAGAGAAGTCACCAAAGTTTTATTGAGAGAGATTGTCCCTAGATTTGGAATTCCAGCAGTAATAGGGTCAGACAATGGACCCTCATTTGTTTCCCAGGTTACTCAACAGTTAGCAAAAGCCCTACAGATACAATGGAAACTCCACACTGCATACAGACCCCAGAGTTCAGGGAAAGTTGAGCGAATGAATCGTACCTTAAAAGCCCAAATGTCTAAGCTTTGCCAGGAGACACACTTGAAGTGGCCCCAAGTGCTCCCAATAGCTTTACTCAGAATACGCTCAGCTCCTGTGAAGTCAACAGGTTTTTCACCTTTTGAAGTTCTGTATGGTAAACCCCCACCAATAGTGCAAGGAATTAAAGGAAGTCTAGCCCAAATTGGTTCAGAAATAACCAGGCAAGAACTCCTAGCTCTTAGTTTTGTTCTGCAGACTCTCCATGCGTGGATCCAAGACCAGTTGCCTATCAACTTGACTGAACCCCTGCATCCCTACCAGCCTGGTACCTCGGTGTGGATCAAAGATTGGAAGAAGACACCGCTGGAACCCCATTGGAAAGGACCATACACCGTCATCCTGTCTACCCCAACTGCAGTAAAGGTAGCGGAGATCGACGCCTGGATCCACCACAGCAGAGTCAAGCCTGCAGCAGCTCCAGAACCTGAGCAGTGGACAGCGGAGCAGCATCACGATGCACCTTTGCGAGTTACTTTGAGACGGCAACCAACAGCTTAGACACTTTGTCACAGTGCCTTGCAGTAGCCAAGTCTTTCGAAGAGGATTGCTGTTTTCCATGCAGCAACAGTTTTGTTTCAACGAAGCCAATCTGCGTGTGATTTTGCACACTACTTTGATACTACATTGATTAACCATACTTCAAAAGCCAACTGAAACTGTTAAGTTGGTTACTGTGTGATGGACAACTTGAGGATCTTCAATCAACACTCAGCACCCGTTGAAATTGCTTTATTAGCGCACGGGACGAAGAAAAGATCATCGTGGTCAAGATTTGCAAGCTGAGGATTCAGAAGAACTCCAATCAACATGTATTTTTATCTGTGCTTGGCCCTGGTTGCCTGTTTTGGAGGTTTTGAACTGACTCATGCTTTACCTCCATGCACTGCTTGCGTTACTTCTACTCGAACTGGACTGAAAGTAACTCAGACTTTGATTTATCATTCTCACTATAAATGCACTGGTAAAGTGACTCGGTGTATTTATAACACCACTGAACTAAATGTTTGCATTAAAGGTAACTCCAGAGTATGCTATAACCCACATCAAAACCCATCATATTATACGTTGGAAATACGATGGAATGATGCAGACGGACCTATAATTAATGCTACACGACCACTTAAAGATGCTAGTATACCTGCTGTTTTATATTTTGATGCATGTGATGTTATAAACAGAGATAGTCGTTCTAGATGTGGTACCTGGGAAAAAGCCTATCGCAATGATCATAAGTATATGTGCCCAGAAGGTGCCACGGGATGGAGAAAGTGTACTGGTAAGAAAGGGTCATATAGTACTGCCCCAGCTGCAGATTACTATTGCCCAAACTGGGAGTGTGTTTTTTATGCTACATGGAATGCTGGTATCACAGATGAACAGAGAGATAATCGAGTTGCCACTTTGACTAAGTCAAAAACAGATGACAAATGTAAGAAAGGTGCTTGTAACCCTTTGCAATTACGGATCCGTAATCCTAATGCATGGAAACAAGGATACAAGTTTGGTTTACGTATTGCAGGTGGAGCAGTAGATCCAGGAACCATTGTGTATATAAGATTGAATACCCAAGCCTACAAGTCATCTAAATATCACATCCATAACACTTTCTATGAAGCTATGCATGTAAATAAGTTCGAAATTCCCCATCTATCCCAGAATTTGTTTCTAGAATTAGCTGGAGCAGTAGTATCCAGTCTAAAGATCTCAGATTGTTATTTCTGTGGCGGAACCCAGATGGGTGACCAATGGCCATGGGAGGCCCAAGAATTGAATTATTCTCTGACTTACAATCAGACTAAATTACACAAGACTACTAGCGAATGGGTGTTAGCGCTCTCAATTGTTGGACGTCTTTGCTATGCCAGAACTGGACCTCAGTTCACCCAACAGGTAGGACAGCTGGTCTGTCTTAGCCAGAAGTTCTATAATGCCACTACCAAGAAGACATCATGGTGGTCAGGAAGTAAAGAACCTGAACCTCCTAACCCATTAGCCAGATTTCCTGAACTTGCTAGTTTATGGACTAACCTTGCCAAAACTCATGCTTGGCAAGCCCCACCTGGCCTGTATTGGATCTGTGGAAACCGAGCGTATGCTCAAATCCCATCACATTGGGGAGGAGCATGTGTCTTAGGGGCCATCAGACCTTCTTTCTTTCTCCTACCCACAGAACATGGAGAACAATTAGGATACCCAGTATACACTACTCACAGACACAAAAGAGCATTGCGACAGAAAAGATCACCCCTTCAAGTAGGTAAATGGGAGAAGTGGAAGGGTGATGATTGGCCACCAGAAAGAATTATTGAGTATTATGGGCCTGCCACTTGGAATGATGATGGTATGTATGGTTATCGAACACCAATCTATATGATTAATCGTATTATTCGTTTACAAGCAGTAGTTGAAATAATAACTAATGAAACTAGCCATGCTCTCACACTTTTAGCTAGACAAAGCACCCAAATGCGCACTGCTATATACCAGAATCGTCTAGCACTTGATTATTTGTTAGCAGCTGAAGGAGGAGTATGTGGTAAACTGAATCTAACCAATTGCTGTTTGAAAATAGATGACAAAGGTCAAGTAGTTGAAGAAATTGCTGAGGATATGCGTAAACATGCTTATGTGCCAGTACAGACTTGGCACCCACTAAGATTACCTAACTGGTTTGCTAACCTTTTCTCATGGCTAGGAGGACTGAAGACTTTTCTAATACTAGTATTATTGATTGTTGTTGTTATTTTCCTATTGCCATGTATAATCCCATGCTGTATGCGTTCCATACACAGTGCTATTGATAGTACAGTAGAGCGGAAGACCGCAACTAAGATAATGGCTTTATACCAACCTCATCCTCCTGGATATAGCCGGACTCCTCTAACTGTAGTATAATTACTTTGAAGTGATTTAATTCTCACACCTTATTAACTAATAGGGTGAGATTAATCAAAGGGGGGAATGTGGCAGGTGTAGGCCTGTGATCCACAGTGTCTGACATAAGCAAGCCTAACTAGCTTGACCTGTAAATGAAGCTTGTGAAGAGGCCTATAGGAATTGCACATTCCCCAATATGCTGCTATAGAACTAAGAACTCAGTAAAAGTATTGAATTAGCTTAGACAAGCAGAACAGATGGAAAAATACAGAAATTCATGTTTAAAACTGTTGACAGAGAAGTTATAGAGCCCTGCTTCCCTGCACGTAGCAACTAGCCCGATAGCCTTGAAAGTAGGAAAGTAACAAGTTAGTGAACTGACCATTGTAATTGGGACTAGAATGGGGGTAAGCAGGTGCTGAGCCCACTGAAAGAATATAATTGGATAATCATATCAGTACCGGGACCAATAGAGGAGGTACGGGAGGTATGGGAGGTTACCGGGACCAATAAAATGTTTTTCTATACCTAGAATGGAGCAAAAGTCTACAAAAGTTGTTGTATTGCCAGAGAACTTTGCTCAGCCATTTTGAATTTGATTCTGCTTGAGACTTGTGCACAAATAAATGATTTGGACCTTCTGAACAGACTCCTGGTATCATTGGTTTGTCTGCGCTCTGCTGCTACAGTTTTAAACTGGTGCTTCTTAGGCACCACGCCTTTCTCCCTGCACACGTGAGAGCTGTTAGGGCTCAACCTAGCTCTAATGTCAATAAGTGGGCGGGGCTTAGTACTAGCTGTAGTCTGCCTTGGAGGCTTGTGGTTACTATGGGAACTCTGTTGATCTCTATTTTTAAAGGAACAGGTCTCACTTTCTTCCCATTCCATCCCTTCTATACAGCTCTCCTTACCACACATTTCCCCCCTTAAGATATTACGGGCTGGGGTGATATCTTCATCACAACATGTAATGCTAGCTGCAGCATCACTATCTTTCTCTCCTTCGTGCTTCCCATAAGTACAGATAGCGAGCTGGGACAGGGCTACCCTTTCATGCCAGGGCCTTAGCAAATTGACATGATAAACCTGCCTGCGGCCTTTTCTATTCTTCAGTAAATAGGTTACGGGGCCTACCTGTTCAACTATGCGGAATGGGCCTTTCCACTGACTCTCGAATTTCGGGACTGCCCCTGCTACCATAACAATTACTTTTTCGCCATAGCAAGCTGGCGAGGCTTGGTATTACGATCATAATATGTCTTTTGTTTTTGTTGGCTCGCTTTTAAATTATCGTCTGCTATCTGGGAGGTTCGTGTCAGACGACCCCTCAAATCTCTGAGAAACTGGGGAACCTCTATTTCCTCTATCCCTGGTTCTACCCACTGTTCTCTAAGGATATCCAAGATACCCCTCGGAGTTCGACCGTACATTAATTCGTACGGGGAAGTGCCTAGGGATGCTTGTTTCCTTTCCCTACATGTGTATAAGGTGAAGGGAAGCATCGTGTCCCACTCCGTCATCTTCCCTTCCAATCCTCGTCTCAACATATTCTTTAGGGTCTGATTAGTCCGTTCTACTAACCCATTTGTTTGCGGGTGATACGCCGCCGTCTTTATATACCTGATCCCGAAGGCATCCCAGACCTGGGCTAAGTAATGCAACATAAAATTACTGCCGCGGTCCATCAAGACTTCCCTCGGGAATCTGACTTCACAAAACAATTTTATCAATTCTGCCGCCACTGTGCGAGCAGAAATACTACGAAGGGGCACCGCCCAGGGGAATCTCGTAGCATGGTCTACCATAACCAATATGTATTGAAACCCCCGCAGTGTCTTAATCATGGGGCCCACTATATCAACAGCTATCCTATGTATGGGTACCGAGATCACCGGTACCGGGATCATTGGCACTTCAGTTGGCCTAACGGATGTAACTCTCTCACATGAGGGGCAGGCCTCACAAAACCTAGCGGTCTCCTTGTATACTCCTGGCCAGTAGAATCGCGCCAAGATCTGATCCACTGTTCCTTGGATGCCCTTGTGCGCTCCTATAGGATGGTCATGGGCAAGTCTAAGCACTCAGCTTTTAAAGGTGGTGGGCACCACCAACTGCTTGTGTACGTCTCCCGTAGCGGGATCTGGGCTCTCCCTATATAAAACTCTTTGGTCTAGCAGAAATTTGGGTAAAGTATCCCTCCCTTCTTGGGCATGCGTACTTAGCGCAGAAATCCGTAGCAACAACACCACTCTGTCGCGTCCTCCCACCCTGGCCGATGGCCGATGAGCAAGAGGGCTCGCCTTAATTGTCCTTCTGAATACTGTCCCCAATATGGCTGCCAGCATGGACTGCTGGGATATGTAGTTTCATATAAATAGATAAATAAACTCCCAACAGGCTTAACTCAAACAGACAGGAATTTCTTCTTCACAGTGTCAACTCTTAGCTTCCTTCTGGTAACTACCTTCTAAAGCTAAGGCTGTTGACCATATCAAAGTAACTTAAACTTTCAACAAGTTTCTTTTCTTTCACAACTTCCATAGAAAAGAGGTTATAACTGTTTTTAAACTTACAGCAAGTTTATTTTCCTTTACAGCGTATAGAAACAAGCCACAATTGCTCTCAAACTTCTAGCAAGTTCCTTTCCCTTCTCAGTTCACAGAAACTAGCTTATGATTGCTTTAAACAAACCCTTCCTTCACATGGGCTTGAGCTTAGCATACGTTCAGTTCGTTTGCCTTGCAATAAGAACATTGCATTTCTTCAGTATCACTTTCACATGGGCTTTCACACAATTCCATTTCCATTTCATGAGTAGACTCACTAGAGCTATCTTCCTGTGGACGGGTATCATAGGATTTATGATTTACACCCCGTAGCAGCTCATCCAGCTTTAGCAGCAAGTGTTCTCTCTGATCTGTAGCAACAGGCTTTAAAGACGGAGTTTCTCTCTCCCTTATCAGCCTTTCAATATCTCTCACTGCTGAGTCATGGAAGTCACTGGCACACTTCTGATTTCTGTCTGAAGCTGACTTTACAGCCTTCTGGCTAACACAGCGTTTGGCACTCTTTCTCAGCTCTCTAACCACTTCTTCAGAAAGAGCTTTGCTAGGAACTTTAGGCAACTTATTCTCTCTACCTCCAGGGCTCAACTGGCTCCCCGAGCTGTTTCCACACCTGGGAATTGACTCCTCCAGCTTCCTTTCTCTGAGGTACCTTGAGACACATTTCTGCCTTGATTCCCGGGCTCTCTGCTGCTCGGCTCCCAGCTGTTTCAGACTCTCTTGCTGCGTGCTTTCCTGCAAGTTCTGCCGTGTCTGCTGCTGCCTGCTTTGCTTCTCGCCTTCCTCTTCTCCCCCTTCCTCAAACACTGAAGCAGTTTTAAACTGGTGCTTCTTAGGCACCACGCCTTTCTCCCTGCACACGTGAGAGCTGTTAGGGCTCAACCTAGCTCTGTCAATAAGTGGGCGGGGCTTAGTACTAGCTGTAGTCTGCCTCGGAGGCTTGTGGTTACTATGGGAACTCTGTTCATCTCTTCTTTTAAAGTCACAGGTCTCACTTTCTTCCCATTCCATCCCTTCTATACAGCTCTCCTTACCACACAATTCACCCGTCTCTCTGCCTTCTTTTTTCTGGATCCATCATTGTGGAACTCTCTCCCCTCTGCTCTCCGTCTGGAACAGACCTACTTGACATTTAGGTCCCTTCTCAAAACCCATCTCTTTTCCTCTGCTTTCAACCTGCCAGATCGCCTCTCCTGATTTTATTACTGTTATTTCCTGTCCTTTGCTTTCTGTCTTGAATGATTGGGTCTTATTCTTTCCTGTCTGACAACTGTAGTTCCTTTCTCTTTCCCAGGCTGTGGCCTACTTTCTTTGTTATTGATTGTACACCGCCTTGATGGTTTGAAGGGCAGTATATCAAGTGATGTAATAAACATAAAAATGGGGGCTAGGATAGGTCTGGAAATGGGCTGATAGGGGTGCTTGGACTGGAGATGGGCTGATGGGGGGCTAGGATAGGACTGGAAATAGCTGATGGGGGGGCTTGGACTGGAAATGGGCTGATGTGAGGGGTGGGAGAATGGGACTAGAAGGGAGTGGATGTTGGGGGAGGACAAGAAGGGGATGGGGCTGGGGGAATGAGGATGAAGAGTTTGTGTTGGAGGGAAGAAAATCTATGATTGTCTGGGAATTGGGAAAGTAAGTGGGGAGTGAGGATGGAGGAGTGAAATTTGAGTGGATGAAAAAGGAATAAAGAAGGAAATGGAGGAAAGAGCAAAACAGGAAAGATCAGAATGGAAAAAACTAGAAGCAGACGACAAAGAGTTAGCAGAAGACATGAAGAAACAAGAAGAAAGTGACTGGAGCAATTACAACTGAAAAATAAAATGCCCAAACAACAAAAGGTAGAAAAATACTTTTTTTATTTTGAATTTATGAACTGAAATCTGTCAACTCTGGGAAATGTGTGTCTTTGCACTTTGTTTAGTACAAGAGGAATTAATTTATAGTTTTATTTCTCTAGTGTTGTTGTACATTCAAAGTTTGACTTTTGGGGTTCCCAGTTTAATTATGGTTTTCCTATAATTGTGATCCATTGTTCTTTGTTTGGTGATTGTCTATGTTCTGCATGTGCAACCGAGCTGAGGTATTCAGTTCATGTTGTTTCGTTTTGACAGTGCCACTTGTTCTCTTTCCCTAGTAGGAGATTTTTGGTTTAATATTTGCAATGTTGTCTTTTGATAGGTAAGGTATGGTACTTTGTGAGTCCTGGTAGTGCTGTTATGATATGGCGGGTTTGCTATGGTTTCTAAATGGGCAGGGTTTATAGTACTTCCTAATGTGCCTGGCAGTTGGCAATGGAGTATAGTAATGTAGAAATCTGGTAGTCTTTCTTTATCCATACACTCATTAAGAGGCATGTTTTCTAAATGTTAGTGCACATTAACATTATGAAAATTGTTATGCAAATGAGGCCCTTCAATGAGTCTCTGCACATGGCCTCGCACCTCTCTTGGGCCACCCCTGGTTCCATTAGACAAAATATTTATAAATAAGACCCTATATTTTGTATTTCTAGATCTCCTTTTCAATTTTAGCTCAAGGTGGTTTATACCACTTATTCAGGTAAGAATAATAGCAATCATTACTAGTGTGGTATTGTAAGAAAAATGTAAAATCATATTATTTTCATACATTTGGTACATACTTGCCCAGTTATCTGATGGAGCATAGCTGCAAAATACACAGTAAAAGTCAGCATGGTCATCGCTGAAACAGAAAAAAAACAATAAATTAATTATTAGTTGCAATGTTATTACATAATAACATAGTATATGATGGCAGATAAGGACCAGTATGGTCCATCTAGTCTGCCCAGCAAGGTGGCAAGAGTAGGTGCACCTGCTGCTCTGTGCAGGTTAACCCTCCCCATGCCTTTGTTTAGGGGTGTACCCACCGCTCCGTGTAGGTCACCCCTGTTTGTTCAGATATAAGAGATATGTTTATTTTGATTTTATCCTGTTGCTATAAAGGGATCCACTGTGTCTGTCCCATGCCATTTTGAATTCTGTCACTGTGTTTGCCCCCTCCCCATGTCTTTGCTTAGGGGTGAACCCACCGCTCCGTGTAGGACACCCCTGTTTGTTGAGAAATTAAATAGTTCAGTTTATTTTTATTTTATGCTGATGCTGTAAAGGGATCCACTGTGTTTGTCCCATGCCATTTTGAATTCTGTCACTGTATTTGCCCCCACCACTTCCATCGGAAAGGCATTCCAAGCATCCACCACCCTTTCAGTGAAAAAGTATTTCTGACATTGCCTTTCAATTTACCCCCTTGCAGCTTCATGTTATGCCCTCTAGTTTTACAGCTTCCCCGTCTTTGGAAGAGGTTTGTTTGTTCATTATTTCTCCTTAAGTCAAACTAATTTCACCTGTTATATTGGTTAGAGTTAACCTGCAAGAATGAGTCATATAGTATACAGTTAAGTGGTCTGGATTTTCAGAAGCCTAAAACAATGCAAATACATTCCTAACAGCTAACTTTAAACTCCCTAATTTCTCCAAAATGCACATGCATTTATCTATCACCATAGCAACCTGGTTTTCCAACTCACTGCATACAAGTACCTTGCATTTGAAAATCATCTTGTTTTGTGCAGGTCTATAAGAAACCCTTTGCAGTTGGGTGCTTTATTGAAAATATATTTTTAAAGAACAATGCTATCACATCATGCTTTATGGTTAGCAGAGTGGGCTGAGAATCACAGTAGCCAGGGCTCAGATCCCACTGATGTTCTTTGTGACCTTGAGCAAGTCACTTAACCCTTGTTGCCTCAGATAGAAGCTTAGATTGTGCACACGTGAATGTAATGTACTCAGAGCTATTACTGAAAAAGGAGTAAACCAAATCCTAATACTCATCCAACATTTAAAAAAGGAAAATAGAGCAAGTATAATTAGTACATCTAGTTTATATAGATGGATCTAAGGTTAACTATCAGTCCATAAAATTTAGGGGCATGTTTACTAAAGAGCATGCTGCCGGCATGCGCTTGAGCCTTGCTACTAGCACAAAGACTTGTGCTAACATTAGGGGGAGTATGTGTCTACCCACCTTCGATTAGCACATTGCTAATGTGCAGCACCTCACTAACTGGCATACAGACACATTTAATGCCACGATGGCATTGTGTACTTGTGCGATCAGCAACAGGCACAGTTAGTGTGCACCCAAAACACTCCGGCTAACCGTGATGTGTTGTTACCACCCATGTGATGCCCCTAATACCCACATTCTACCCAGTCCCTACCCAGTTGAGAGGGAGTCTAGATATGAGCCCCCCCCTGCTGTTAGCATGGCATCAGGGCTGAATGTCCATATAGTTTCACCTGAAGGATGTAACAGGGGTATGCATTTATCTGTATACTTTATGCACTTAAACAGAGTTTATGCCCATAAAACCTGTTAAATAATGAAACAACATTTAAAAAAATAGAAAATCTAACAAACACAAACCAAAAAATCCTGATCAATAAAATGAAATAAATATTTTTGACTGCACACCCATTGAATAGTAGTTGGTGATTATTCAATTGTACAATCAAATTTTATTCTTCTGAGAGAGTTCTGATACTCTTCAAATATTTGCTATATGCTAATAAGATGTAGGTTTTAAATACAAAATATGGTTTACATTAAAGTGAATAGAATTATTAAATGGAGCATATGATATTTCATTTTACCTCTCAGAGCCAGCAGATGCATCATATCTTCTTTCTTTATGGAAACGTCCTAGAACGTTGAAGTTACTTTGCACCTAGCAGCAGCTTATATAACGTTTCTGCTTCCTGGTTTGGTGAATATAAGATTGAGTTAGGGATTATGGGATCCCCGCCAAAGTGAACAAAAACTAAAATACGGAAGCATTCTCCAAAGAGAATTCTTGCAAAATAGTCCAGGGAGATTTTTGCTAAGCATGAGCCCCCTGTGTTTCTTCAAGTAGGAATTAATTGCCTCAGAATACAGTAATTAAACGTCAGTAATAACAGGCTCTAATAATAAGTAAAAATAATACTCCATAGTCTTCCTTTCCTGGATTGTCAGACAAAGAACTACTCTTATGAAAGGTTCACTAACCTCACTAACATTTTTTTCAAAAAATAATAGAAGTATACTTTGAGGGCCTTTACTAAAGGGCGAAAGCTGGCAGCATGTGTCTGGCGTATGATAAAAGCACACCTTGGACATTTGTTGCCAACTAGCGCAGGGCCATTAGAGCACGAGCCGATTCCCATGCTAACTGTACATCCTACATTAGGGACATAAATGGACATGTTAGGAGGAGAGAGTGGGCAAGGTAAGATCTGTGTAATTAGTGCAGGGTACACACCGTGCAATTAGCATGGCACACCTAACACCACTTCAACAGGTGGATTTACGTGCCCTCGCACTGATGTGGCACATGTTAGGGGACAGGGCTCCATTTTAGTGGCTGTAAAAATGCTGTCCACACCCCTGACCATTAACATAGTGGTCTTGCACCTAAGACGCCATCATTTTGGCGCTTTTGGCACATTAGGCGCAACACCATAGCGCCCTTTAGTAAAAGACCCTCTTTGTTAGTATATATTTTGTCGTCTCTTTAGTCTGTAGCTACTACTGTAAATGTAATTTTTGTTATATTAATAAAAGTGCTATCCAGTTCAATTTAATTTTGGATTCAATGGTTCACTTTGATACAAGGATCCCAAGGTGAATTACAGAGCAACACATAATCAATAAAGACAACTGAACAATATTATATTAAAGCAACCAGAGCACATAGCATAGCACAGGTAATGCCTAACACAACCTTATCAAGGTAATGCAAATAATCAAGGTTTTATATTTTTTCATGAAACTAAGGTATGATCTCAGCAGTGATATTATTTCAGAGATATGGAGCAATATAAGCAAATGCAGCCTGCGGTGTATGAGTATCCTGCAGTCTTGACATGGATAAAGCAGGTATTTGAAGGCACTTTTGCTAGGACAAGTTCAGTGGTTGGAGAGATACATAGGGGCACTATTTGCAACTAGGTGGTTTGTTTACTGAACAGCAGTAAGGGAGCATGTGTGCCATTTACGCCTGTTATCGGCATCCTGGCACCCTTAATGCCACGAAAAAGCTGCTTTATCATGCATTAATGGCTCCAGCAGCATTAAGGGCGCAGTAGGTGGAGAGTGGGCATTAACAGCTTGTGCTGCCTTAACACTGGGAGCCCTACCACGAAGTAAAACCTCATGGAAAGGGTGTATTTTGAGGGAAGAGAGACTATTTAAATGACTGCAATGTGATGCACAGACAGGGGAGACCAAAATGATCTGTTGGGGACATTCACACCTATTAATGCCCACTCAATGTGCCAGTGCTATCAGTCTGCCTTTCCAATCTGCTATGGGTAGTGAAGTCTGTTGGAGTCAACTGATGGCTATTTGGATCCTTGCTGCCTGGTTTAATGCAGGCTTACCCACATTAGGGTTTGCACATGTGCACATCTACCCACAAGGAAATGCAAGACATGCTTTACAACCAGGTTTTGAACTGGTGACCCTCCATTCATATACATACTGGCTTTATGCATTGTGCTACAGAATTGCCATATAGAGTCATCAGTCACTGTGTGGAGCTGTGATCCTTGACAGGGTGAATGTGAGCATGATAGGGGTCTTCCTGTGTCTGTTGTGATCTCTGCGTGCCCTGTGCCATACCTGTCTGACAAGCTGTGTTTGGAGGGTGTTGGAGGGGGACATATTGTCTGGTCTGTTTTCTGCTGGCAGAGGATGGGGTACCCATTGCCAACACTCTCACACCATACTGACCTGGCAGCATGCTGTCAGTGGGAGTGGGGTGAAGTGCCAACCCGCCCACCATGTGGCTTAGGTGTGCACCTAGGGCACCAGATCTGGATGGGGGGCATAGGCACACATGGGTGGCCACACTGCAACTCCCAAACAACTGCCACCAGCGTAACCCCAGCTCCGCCATCTGCTGATACGTCTCGGGGGGAGATGGACAGCCACAGCAGCGGTATTTCCCTGGGTGAGTACTGTTTGCAGCCAAGTATAGGGCTACAGCTGATGACGCTACCAGCCTCTTCCTCCTGTGCCAGCATCAGTGGCAGCAGGGGGGTGCGGCTGGGGTCTCTGCCTCGGGAGGCAGGGACCCTTGGGCCATAACATGTCGTGCATCACCTTTTTGCAGCAGCAGCAGCACATTTGTGTGCCACCACAGTCACTGTGAGATCATGGTGAACATCACAGTTGTGCTATCTGGGCAACTGCATGACCCATGTGCCACCCCCTTTGCCCCATTTGCACCATCAACAGAGTTCCCTTTCATATTTGGGCACTGTGCTGTTGCTGCTAATGGAGCACTACTATCACTGCCTTGGGCTCACTTGTCTGTGGATCACATTGCAGACTTTTTAATAGGCTCTCTCCCCTTGAAATACCCCCTTTCTGGGAGGTTTTACTTGTGTTATGGTTCCAGCATTAAAGGGCATTAACGCAGCAGGGGTTAAGAGAGCACATGTTG
The DNA here is from genome assembly GCA_033557465.1 of Ichthyophis bannanicus. Lineage (NCBI taxonomy): Eukaryota > Metazoa > Chordata > Amphibia > Gymnophiona > Ichthyophiidae > Ichthyophis > Ichthyophis bannanicus. The sequence goes on along the minus strand of CM066033.1, from coordinate 1,099,834,024 downwards.
CTAGCCCTCACTCTCCACCCCTTTATCGCCCATTCTCAGTCTACTCTTCCCTTAATGTTGTGGGAGCCTTTAATGCTTGTTAAAGCAGCGTTCTCACGGTGTTGAGTGCAAGGGTCCTGATAATGGGCCTTAATGGCACACTTGCTCTCTTAACCCCCTAGTTACAAATAGAGCATGCTAACCATTAGCCCAGGTTACATAGTAAACATGCCTGCTAACCATTAGCCCAGGTTACATAGTAAACATGCCTATGGTGAGGCAAAAGCTCATTCAGGTCCCTGGGAGCAGTCTGATCATTAGCATGCTTTCACTTCATTAAGGTACTTTAACATTTTAGTGCACACAAAATCTATTAAGTATACATCAACCTACAAATTAATGTGCACACGATGAATTTCCATGCACAGAAAGGTCTAGTACAGTTTTAAAATGTTATTAAGATGAATATGCTAAACTGGCTGAAAAAAATAATGAAAATCTGGGAAAAAATATTTCCAAAACAAACAATTTTTTACCTATGTACAGTACATCCTTACTGATTAGTGGAACCCTAGCTTTCAGAATGAGAAACTCCCCTGTTTCCCTGGAAACATTGGGAGACCCATAAACTCTCTGTCCACAAATAATACATCATTAACAAAAGAAAATAAGCCTTTAAAAAACAGGGGCCAGTATTCAGTGGCGGTGGTCAGTGTTTTTAAAGTGCCTGGCTGCTGCTGCTGCTTTAATTAGACCCAGAGCCTATCTGGCATCCCGCGCTGAATATCCGTTTTCAGCGTGCAACACTACTGCTATCTATTAAGCAGCGACATTCAGCTGCTGACCGGATAGGAAACATAGAAACATAGAAACATGATGACAGAAAAAGACCACATGGCCTATCTAGTCTGTCCTTCCATAACAACAACTACAACAGTCCACTTTTTACCTTTAGAGATCCTCTGTGTTGGTCCCATGCTTTTTTGAATTCAGTTACTGTCCTCATCTCTACCACCTCCACTGGGAGACTATTCCATGGATCCACTACTCTTTCTGTAAAGAAATATTTCCGCATATCACTCCTGAATCTATCGCCTGGAGAGACTAAAGAACACTGGTATACACGGTATCACATTGAAATGGTTCCACTCGTACCTAACCGAAAAACAGTTACAGGTCAAGGTGGGACACGACACCTCCCGACCCATAAATGTCCAACAAGGAGTACCGCAAGGATCCGCACTCTCAGCACTCCTATTTAACATCTACATCCAACCAATATGCAACATTATGAAAGAGAACAACATTCAATACACAATATACGCAGACGACATCATGATATACACCCCGATATCAATCGACAACCCGGACTTCTCTAAAATAACAGACTGCCTTACCCAAATGACGAGTTGGTGCCAAAACAACAACCTCGCAATAAACTACAACAAGACCGAAGCTTTAATCATCACGCGGAACCAAAGCTTCATATACCCACCAAACATAAAGATACAAAGTACCACGATACCGATAAGATCAGAGGTGAGATACCTTGGGGTTACTCTGGACAATAAACTCAATCTCAAACCACACATTGACAAAACAATCCAAAAAGCCTACTACAAGATGCGAATCATCAGGAGACTGAAACCACCCCTCGCCCCAGAACACTTCTGTACCGTCTGTCAAGCACTGATAACCCCACTACTGGACTTCTGCAATCCGATATACCTTGGATTACCAAAACAAGCCCTCAAACCACTCCAACTGGCACAAAACACTGCAGCACGAATCATATCCGGAGCTGCAAGGCAGGAGCACATCACACCTACCTTAAAGGACCTACACTGGCTCCCAATCAGTGCACGCATCAGATACAAGACTATCATAAACCTATTTAAGATAAAACAGCACACATCAGCCAACAGCCTCCACACGCTCATACAACCAGAAACAAGCACACGTCCTAGAAGAAGACAAACATGCAACCGAGTCAGTACCCCAAATGAATACAAGCACACACGCAAGGACACAACAGACAGAGCACTCTCCATGGCTGCTCCAACAATATGGAACAATCTACCGGACGATTTAAGGGCAACTCCAGACCTCAAAGACTTCAGAAAACAGCTGAAAACCATGCTGTTCATAGAGCACTATGGACACATCACATAACCTAAGAGAAAGTATAACAGCACACCATACCTCCTAACAGTATGTATATAAAATGTGTCTTAGCACCACTGTAGATAGCCCACTTTGTACATAGCTCAAACAAATCTAGCACACAACACAGCCCACACACAACTAAGGCTCACCCTCACTGCATGTATAACACACCCACTTTACCTGATTGCTTGCTGTGATACCACCTTGATTATTAAGATAAGGCGGTTTAGAAATACTGTTAAATAAAATAAATAAATAAAATCTCCCTTCACCCTCATCCCATGTCCCCTCATAGCAGAACTTGCTTTCAATTGAAAGAGGCTCTCTCCCTGAACATTTATGCCACGGAGGTATTTAAACATCTCAATCATATCACCTCTATTCCGCCTTTCCTCTAAGGTGTACATATTAAGATCCTTAAGTCTGTTCTCATATGCTTTATAATGAAGCCCATTAATCATTTTAGTAGCAAACCTCTGCACCGACTCCATCCTGTTCACAGATAAAGTTAGGTCAGCCACTGACCTATCCTAATTTTATACAGTTTAGGTATCGATTAGTGGTTGAACATTGCTGTTAACTAAATAACTGATGGGACTGCCTCCCATCTACTCACAGAACATCCTGGTTTTAACCAAGCATCATTTTTGCAATCTGTGGGGGTATTCATCGACATGATCCACAAAGCAAAAGGATAACATGAGCAGAAACCGCAACCATGGAAGCTTCTAGAAAAACTGTCAAATCCACACTATCCACAGCTGAGTCCCCAGCCACAATACCGCCTAGCTTTTGATTCCCTCTATTACTTGCAAACACATAAAACAGCTTGGTAGTCTCAATATTATCAACTAAAAATGTAAATACAGAATTTCTAGGAAATTTTTCAGTAATCCAAAATCATTTTGTAGGAAAATTCAAAAAGCTTAGACACTTTCATTCTATTTTCAATCAATTCCAATTGTCAGTGCATGGAAAGACTGTCCTTAAAACTGACGACCTCTGTGGCTTGCAATGTACCAACTTCTATTTCCAGTTTATCAATATTAGTTCCAATAGATTGCAATTTCTTTGTAATGGTTTCTTTGGAAAAGGTAGCCAACCGTGATATAAATTCCTTGTAAAAGGGATTCCATTTTAGAAACAGTTCTCAAAATGTCAATTAAAGATGTATTCCCTTCTTTTATAGGGATTGATCCGCTCGGATGTCCTGTGTCCCAGGACATCCGAGCGGATCAATCCCGGCAGCGTTTGTAGCAAAATTGGTTAGTTTGAAATCCTAAGGAGGAAGGTGTCTGCAGCATCGGTGTATCTGGTATGTGAATGATTTAGTTAATAACTGTAAAACATATGGGATAAAATTAAAAAATAGTGTGAAGTAGAAAGCATGTTTAAAAAGTATTTTTAATTTTTGATCTTAATAGAGTACTGAGTTACATGACCCCCTGAAGAAACTCAAACGCAAACAAGGTGCCAAGGAGAGGCCTTGGGGAACATACAAAGATAAATAAATAAGCATATTTAAAGGGTTTATCTTTAATCTACGTTTTTTTTTATGTATAGGGAAGGTCATTGATGCAAAAGGGCACTAATGTAGATATGACCAACATCTACAAATTGTTGCCGATAAGTCCGAGACCTCCCTTGCAACAGCTAGTTGTATGTGCTTGAGAGGGAAAGTGGTCTGTTAACAGATGATAGAAACAATTTTCATACGACTAACTTGTTTTGAAAAAGAAGTGGACTATTAATATTTGCATTGACAGAAGCACTTATTACACAACTAACTAGTGATTGATTTGAGTGAATTAAATTTAACTATTGCCAGAAAAAAGAGGGGCACACAAATCGAAGAGGGAAAATAGCAAATAACCAAAGGTAAAGCTGCATTTAAAAATAACCGTAAGGAGTTTCTACCAGTAGAGTTCGAAACCTCCACATCAGTTGGATGTGGGGAGAAGTGGAGAACTTATTTTGGGGCTCTTTCCATCCCCTTTACCATCTTGGTGGCTCTTCGCTATACCTTTTCTAGTTCCGCTATATCCTTTTAAAGATGTGGCGACCAGAATTGCACACAATATTCAAGGTGCCGTCATGCCATTAAACGATACAGAGGCATTATAATATCCTTTGTTTTATTCTCTATTCCTTTCCTTATGATTCCTAGCATTCTATTTGCTTTCTTGGCCTCCATTGCACACTGGGCGGAGGGTTTCAAAGTGTTATCCACAATGACTCCTAAATCTTTTTCCTTGCATTGTGAAACCATGGGTTGTTCTTTCCTAGGTGCGTAACTTTGCACCTGTCCACTTAAATTTCATTTGCCATTTGAGCATCCAGTCTTCCAATTTATCAAGGTCCTCTTGCAGTTCCTCGTGTTTTACAGCTTTGAATAATTTTGTGTCATCTGCAAATTTGATCACCTTATTCCCATTTCCAGGTCATTTATGAATATGTTAAAAAGCAACAGATCCAGCACAGATCCCTGGGGTACTCTACTATTCACCTTTCTCCAATTAGAAAACTGGCCATTTAGCCCTACCCTCTGCTTTCTATCTTTAACCAGTTCCTGATGCACAATACTACTGAAACATCCCCCACCTCCCTCTCACACACACACACACAAATGGGTGTTTGAGAGTGTGTGGAATGATGTAGAATCAGAGGTAAATGGTCACTGTATGCTGCTGAAGAGGTGGTTGCTGGGTAAGTCAGATAAAGGGCAATATTAAAATAGCAGCATGAGGTAACAGCCACTGGACTAGCAAAGCTAGAAAGTAAACTTCTAGGTGGACATGCAAATCACTGTGCTGAAGGAGCAAGGGTAATATTTGCCTACATTTATATCTAGTATTAAGTTTTAACTTTAACTCTGTAGGGAATAGTGTAGGGCATAGGTGTCAAACTCTGGCCCGCGGGCCAAATTTGGCCCGTAGTGTAATTATATTTGGCCTGCGAGGCTATACCAAATGACTACTAGAGCTAGCCCGCCGGTATTATACAGCGCATTCATTCATCGCTAATACTACAAATCCCATAATGCCTTGCTGTTTTTTTTGGCACGTCAATCAGGACAGGTCCCAGAAACGCCCTCTCCTGTGTGACAGAAGTCATAGCGATCTCAAGCTACAACTGTCACTGTGGAACCCCTTCCCAAAAATGGCAAAAAGAAAGGCAGACAACAGGAACTTTCTGGACAGGTGGGAGACAGAATATTTGTTTACATATGTAAAAGACAGACCTGTTTGTCTGATTTGTGGAGTCAACGTGGCTATAACTAAGGAGTATAACATTCGACGACACTATGAAACAAAACACCATGACAAGTACAAGGACCTGGACATGACTCAAAGGAGCCAGAAAGTGGAGGAGATGAAAAGAAGTTTGGTTTCACAACAGAATATGTTCAAAAAAGCCACATCACAAAGTGAGGCTGCTGTAAAGGCTAGTTATATTGTGGCAGAAGAGATCGCAAAATCAGCCCGGCTTTTTAATGAGGGAGAGTTTGTGAAAAAGTGCATGTTGAAAGTTTGTGACATCGTGTGCCCAGAGAAAAAGCAAGCCTTTTCAAACGTGAGCCTGAGCAGAAACACAGTAGCTGATCGCACATGTGATCTTGCCACCAATCTGTATGACCAGCTTTTGGAAAAGGGAAAAGATTTCGTTGCATTCTCCCTTGCTGTGGATGAGAGCAGCGACGCATCTGATACTGCTCAGCTGTCAGTCTTCATCCGTGGAGTGGACTCAAATATGTGTGTTACGGAGGAGCTATTGGGATTCAAATCAATGCATGGCACAACCACAGGAAAGGAAATTTTTGAGGAGGTTTCCAAATGCGTAACTGAAATAAAGCTGCCGTGGGATAAACTCGTGGGATTAACGACAGATGGTGCGCCAGCGATGTGCGGTAAAACAAGTGGACTGGTGGGCAGGGTCCGGGAGAAGATGCAGGAAGAGAACTGTGCAGGTGAACTAACTGTTTATCACTGCATCATACATCAGGAATCATTGTGTGGCAAAGCCCTAAAGATGGAACATGTTATGACCACAGTAACACAAGTAGTTAACTTTATAAGAGCCAAAGGTCTGAATCACCGCCAGTTTAAGTCTTTTCTGGAGGAGTGTGGTTCGGAATACGCAGACGTGCCGTATCACACAGAGGTGAGATGGTTAAGCCGAGGAAAAGTACTGAATAGATGTTTTGAGCTGCATGAGGAAATATGTCAGTTTCTGGAAAGCAAAGGGAAGGACACAGCAGAGCTTCGGGAGAAAAAGTTTCTGTGTGAGCTGGCCTTTCTGTGTGACATCTCGAGCCATCTCGATGCGCTGAACCTGCAGCTTCAGGGGCAGGGGCGCATCATCACAGACATGTACGCTGCAGTGAGGGCTTTTAAAACTAAACTGTGCCTGTGGGAGAATCAGATGCTGCAATGAAACCGTGGCCATTTTCCCTGCTGCCAAACCATGAAAACGCAGTTCTTTACCAACTTGTTCCCATGCGCACAGTTTGCTGAAAAACTCAGTGTACTCGGCGCTGAGTTTAGCCGGCGATTTGCCGACTTTGATGTCCAGAAATGTAGGTTTGAAATGCTCAGTAATCCCTTTGCAGTTAATGTGGAAAACGCATCAACCAACCTCCAAATGGAGCTAATTGAACTCCAGTGTAATGACACACTGAAGTCAAAGTATGATGCTGTGGGCGCCGCCCAGTTTCCACAGTTCATCCCTGACACAATGCCTCAGCTCCGCACCCAAGCTGCTCAGATGCTCTCCATGTTCGGCAGCACTTATCTATGTGAGCAACTTTTCTCCTCGATGAAGATGACCAAAACATCTCACAGGAGACGTCTGACTGATGAACACCTTCGCTCGATACTGAGGATTTCCTCAGCTCAAAGCCTGAGCCCAGACATTGATGAACTATCATCCAAGAAGAGATGCCAGGTATCTGGCTTGGGCACATCAGATTAGATCAGTGTGCAGCAAACTGAGCAATAATTAACGTTTTCTTTATGCACTTTTTCTTGCTACTCCAAGATATGGGCTTGAATGGTTGATTAATTTTATTATTGTTATTTTATTTTAAAAATTATTATTTATTATTATTTAAATCTTATTTAATAAATGAATGTCATTGATGTTTTTTTTTATTTGAAATTGGTTTTTGCATATCTGAACTATTAAGTTATAAATTGTATAGTAATAAGTGTTGCTTCATATTCAATGTTAAAGCAAATCTTGTTTGGGTCCATATTAAAAGGTTCATTTGTTCAATGCTGGCCCGCGACTTTGTTCAAGTTTTACATTTTGGCCCACTGTGTATTTGAGTTTGACACCCCTGGTGTAGGGGAATGAAGTTCACACACTAGACAGAGTGAAGAAGTAAATTCTGGGGGACTATGGAAATTGCTCACCCTGAAAAATAGTATCACTTTGCACTGGCACCTGCAGCACTGTGCAGAAGAGAGCTGGAGAACAGTTGCCTGTGATTTAGAAGTGTCAGGCCTCTTTATCTAAAAGAACTTAACCCCCATCTGAGAGGTGAAAAGGGACCCTATCCCCCCCCCCACCCTTGCTGTGCAGGCCATCCATTGCAGTGGAAAGCCTCCTGGGAGCCTAGGTAGGTTTGGAATGAAGATGGGGATAGGCGGTCTCCTCCCAACCAAGGGAGTGGAGACGGCAGTGGAGAGAATCTGGAAAGCCTAATCCAGGCAGGAGTCCAGCGGCAGAGCAGCTCCAGAGAGAGTTGCAGCAGCAAAGAATCTAGGATCCTCAAGGCTCAGGAATGGCCCAGCAGCAGATTAGCTCATTGGGGAGCTGCAGCGATAGAATCAGCTCCTGAGAGAGCTGTGGTGGCAGAATCAGCTCAGCTCCTGGGGAAGCTGCAGTGGAGAATCAGTTCTAGAAGGAGCTACAGTGATGGAAGCAGCAGAGAATCAGCTCGAGAGAGAGAGCAGCAGCAGAGAGTCCATTCTGGACTAGGAGCCACAAGAACCAGGGAGGTCCAGCAAAAGATCAGCTCAAGGGAGAGCTGCAGCAGTTGTTCCAGAGTGGGCAATAGTGCAAGACTATCTCCGGATTGGAGGAGAGCTTGGAGGAAGTGGAGCCAAGGCTACAGCCTCAATGATTGGACAAATCTCTCCTTTCACAAACAGCCATCTGTCCAGAGCTCCAGTAGTAGGTGAGTCTTGGGGCTGATAGGCAAAGGGTAAGGGGGGGGGAGTTAGGAGACAGTTTATTAAGGTTAGATCCATAATCTTTTAAGGTTTACTTAAATCATTGCGTATAAGGTTATATTTGGTTGTTTGAACTGCCTTATCTCTTTTGTTTTGTAATGCTATTTCACCTTACCTGCCTGAGCCACTTATCATAATATGGGTTGTACATACTGCATTACTTATTACAATACTTGGTGTATATATTTTGTAAATAAATTGTAAATACTATTTAAGCCAGCGTTATTCACAGCAGTGGTTTTTGAGAGGTTTCCCCCACTAACACCTTTCTTCCCCAGATGGAAGCACCAGGCGCCAAACAACAAGGACCCCACCATAGAGGGGACTCCAGCTTGGCCAGTCCCGGATCTAGAAGCGCACACTACGCTGCCTCCTATCCCATGACTTTTTAATTTCGCTAAGAGTCTCTCTTGAGGGGCCTTGTCAAAGACTTTCTGAAAATCCAGATACACTATATCAACCAGCTCACCTTTGGCTACCTCTTTATTCACACCTTAAAAAAATGTGTAAGACAAGACCTTCTTTGGCTAAATCCATATTGGCTTTCTCCCATTAAACCATTACTGTCCACCTTTTCAGTTATTTTGTTCTTTATCATGGTTTCTACCATTTTGCCCAGTACTGATGTTAGGCTCACCGGTCTGCAGTTTCCCGGATCACCCCTGGAAACCTTTTTAAAAATTGGTGTTACATTAACTATGCACCTATCTTCAGATACTACAGATGATTTTAATTATAAGTCACAGATTACTAATAGTAGGTCTGCAATCTCATATTTCAGTTGTTTCAACACTCTTGGATGTATATCTGGTCCACATGATTTGCTACTCTTCAGTTTAGGAAATAGTTGTAATCAGTATTTTTTTCAGTTCTTCTGATGCATCACCATTAAATACCATTTCAGGCATGGCTAACTTCCCTACATCATCTTCAGTAAAGACTGAAGCAAAGAATTCATTCAGTCTCTCCACTATGGCCCTGTCCCCTTTTACTCCTCCATCATCTAATGGTCCAACTTACTCTCTCACATGTTTTTTTTTTGCTATGAATGTACTTGAAAAAGTTGTTATGCGTTTTGCTTCCATGGCAAGCTTTTTTTCAAATTCTCTCTTTGCCTGCCTTATCAATGCCTTGCATCTAATTTGCAAGGTATTATTAAGACATTATGATGTTTCCAGTTTTCACCATTTGGCTCCTTTTTCCATTTCCTGAAAGCTGCTTTTTTGGCTACAACAGCATCTCTGACCTCATCTTTAAACCATGCTGGCAGTTTTTTAAACTTCCACCTTTCTTAAAGCATGGAATATAGCTAGTCTGGGCTTCCAGGATAGTATTTTTAAACAATGCCTATGCTTGATGTAAATCATTAACTTTTGCAGCAGCTCCTTTTAGTTTTTTTCTTAACTATTTTCCTCTTTTTTTATTTTTTATTTATGCAATTTCCCAAAAAAAAAACCCCACAAGAAAAAATCTTGTACAGAAAAAGCCAGGTTGAAAATAATACGAAACACAACAAATAAGGAAAATTTCAACTATACAATCTAGGCCCATAAGTACACAATAAATGAGGCAAGACAGATCACAACACAAAAGAAAAATTCTTACATAGTCAAATAAAGAAAATGAACAGATGTCAAGAAGGGGATATACAATACAACACCGTAGTTACTCCACCTAAACTAGGTAGGACTACCTAGAGGGCACAATGAGGAGGGAACCTGCATACTAGCCAATCTAGAAGAAATACAGGAGGCCAGTTGAGATGGACCATAAAATATATAGCTGTGACCAGCCAACTTCACCAAACATTTACAGGGAAAACACAAATAAAAAAGCCCACCCAACTGAACCACCCCAGAATGATAAAGTAGAAATTTTCTTCTCCTCTTTTGCGTAGCCCTGGATACATCAGGAAAAATCCTAAAGTGAGAGTCTATAAACACTTTATTGGAGGACCTAAAAAATAATTTCAAAAGCCAGTCTCTATCAGTCTCTAAAACAAGGGTGACCAATAAAGTAGCAGTCATCCCTGAATCAGAGGCGGACCTCTCCATAAAGGTTGACAGATCCAGACTATCAGATGACACCACGGAAGTCTCTAAGTTATCCACAGCTCTAATCTTAGCAGTAGGTAAATAGAAAAGCTTTTGAAATAGGCGGTAATGATTCAGCCGAAACCTTCAGTGTAGAGGTCAAAAACCTCTTAAATAACGCCAAGGCTGACACAGATGGGACCTTAGGGAAATTCAACACAAGTAGATTACGACTCCTTGCAGAATTCTCCAAAAATTTCAGCTTTCTATGTAAAACCACAGAGTCCTTTACAAAGGTTTGAGTAGCCTCATGAACCCACTCCAGATGACCTTCCAAAGAGGCAACTTTAGCATTAACATTGGCTTGACCAGATTTGTAAGTCACCAACTGCTGCTCAAATGACGAGCTGCTGAGAAATATTCTGGAGCTGAAGAGAAATATTACTCTGCATAGAGGAAAAAGCTTCCCACAAACTTTCCATTGTAAAAGACATAGGTCTCACCAAAGTGCTGATGGAATCTTTAGCAAACTCCATATCTTGAACAGGACTATCAGAAGCTGGAGGAGATATCACCTCTAATTGAGTATGCACAGATGGAAAAGCCTCTCTCATGTCCACCTCCACCTCACTGGAATGCACAGCCAGACAACCTAGTTCCCGGTTAACAACTCCAGGGTTAGGCAACTGCAACTGCCACATAGGAAGCGACCCCACCACAATTTGCACACTCGCTCCCAAGCCTCCGTGTAGGATCTCAAACATAGGCTGTTCCAGCAGTAAACAGCACTCCGGACTGAGGGAGACCTCCAACCCATCGACACGCAGGGACCTTCCTTCCACCACTGACATATCCAGCGGGTCCTCCGAAGCTGCTTCACCCCTCACCACAGGGCACATGAATGAATCCATGGGCCCACAAACCGCCGTCCTTTTGCCACCACTATTTTCCTCATTTTATCATAGTCTCCCTTTTGAAAGTTAAAAAGTAATATTGTGGATTTTCTTGTCATCCTTCCTCCATTTAATAAATCAAATGCAATCATCCTATGATCACTATTGCCAAATGTCCCCCGTACCCTTATCTCTTCCACCAGATCCTGTGTTCTACTAAGGACTAGGTCCAAAATAGCTTCCCCTTTTGTCGGTTCATGAACCAGCTGCTCCAAAAAGCAGTCATTTAGTTCATCTAGAAACTTTATCTCTCTAACATGTCCTGCCATGACACTGACCCAGTCAATACCAGGGTAATTGAAATCACCCATTATTATTACTGTGTTGTAACTTTTGTTAGTTTCCCTGATTTCTTTTAGTATTTCATCATCTCATTCTTCTCCCTTTCCTGAACCCTGCTTGCACTTCAGGCAGTTCTTGTTGCAGGTGTGGTTGTAGTCTCTGCTGAACAACAGCAATTAATCTATTCATGGTGATGGTAACCAGCTGAATCTGAAAGTGAATTTTACCACCTCCTTCCCTTTAACAAGTTTAAGAAGCCATAAAGCTAAGACTATCCCTGGGGTGGGTGGAAGGAAAGAAGACTTAATAAATGCTGGCTTGCTACACAGTGCCCTGACCTGTGATTCTAAGGTAATGTCCTAGCAATTTCCTAAGTGATTCACACAGCACTTAATTTGATAGAGGGAGACTTTCAAGTCGCCCCTTTGATCTGTCACTTGGCTTTAATACCTATTTAAGACAACTTCACAGATCTGTTGCCTGCTAACTGGAAAGCCTCTTTGTAAAGGTCTCTAGAAACAAATATTTCTTTCTACTCACAGACTATTAACTCTGTTTTACTTTGTATACTAAGCTGTACCCTGATTTGATTTAATTCTGAAAAGGGATTGATTTAATGGTCTGTTTGGTTTGTTTGTTCATTAATTCTCTTTAAGAATCTAAAGGTCTGAACCATATCTCCCCTATCCCTCCTCTCCTCCAGAGTGTACATATTTAGGTCTTCAAGTCTCATAAGGTTTCTGACGCAGGTTACGAAGGCAACCAAAATGATTTGGAGCCAGCATCAGAAGCCTTATGAGAAGAAACTTGAAGACCTAAATATGTACACTCGGGAGGAGAGGAGGGATAGGGGAGATATGTTTCAGATCTTTAAATACTTAAAGAGAATTAATGAACAAACAAACCTCTTCCAAAGATGGGGAAGCTGTAAAACTAGAGGGCATAACATAAAGCTGCAAGGGGGTTTATGTTTATGTTTATTTAAAACTTATTATACCGCCCATAACAAATGCCTCTGGGCGGTTTATATTCATAAAATTAAAAACTGCAGAAAATTAGAAAAGAACGCATTTAAAATTTAGAATAGGATAGAGCAAATAAAAAAAAGATAAAAGTTAGAGAAACAAGTAATGTGCACAGCAACGAGGAGGAGGGGAAAGGGGTGAGGAGGGAGGGGGAAGATCAAATGCAAGACAAAAGAGGTGAGTTTTTAATTTAGCCTTGAAGGACTTAAATGAAGATTCTAGGCAGAAGGTGGTGGGGGGGGGGGGAGCGAGTTCCAAGAGTCTTGGGCCAAGAAAGAAGAAAGCAGAAGAGCGGGTAGCTTCCAAGTGAGCTTGTGAAGGGGAGGGGAGAGACATACGATTGATATGAATAGACCGAAGTGAACGGTGAGGGGTGTGAAGACGAACCTGGTCAGCAAGGTAAAGGGGAGTTCCTGTGTAGATTGACCTGTGAACAAAGATAAGGAACTTGTACTCAATATGAAAGGGAATAGGGAGCCAGTGTAGACGAAGAAGAAGAGGCGTGACATGGTCAAAGCGGGAAGCGTGAGTTAGGATGTGAATAACGGTATTTTGAACACGTTGGAGACGGGTAAATTGAAAGGCAATGTCAGGAAATACTTTTTCTCTGAAAGTGTGGTGGATGCTTGGAATGCCCTCCCGATGGAAGTGGTGGGGGCAAATACAGTGACAGAATTCAAAATGGCATGGGACAGACACAGTGGATCCCTTTACAGCAACAGGAGAAAATCAAAATTAACTATCTAATTTCTCAACAAACAGGGGTGTCCTACACGGTGCGGTGGGTTCACCCCTAAACAAAAGACATGGGGAGGGGTGACCTGCATGGAGCAGCAGGTGCACCTACTCTTGCCATCTTACTGGGCAGATGGACCATACTGGTCTTTATCTGTCATCATTTACTATGTTACTATGTTATTTAAAAAGATCTCTAGAAACCAATTTATTTGTAATCAAATACTATTTTACTTTATTTGCTAAACTGTACTTTCATTGGCTTTAAATAAAAAGCTCTCTAGAAACCATTTTTCTTTCTACTAAGAAGCTATGTACTCTAATTTACTTTCTATGCTAAGCGATACTCTAATTTGATTTAAATGAAAAGCTCTCTGGTGGTACTAAGACCTGATTGACTCAGCAAAAAACACTGAATTCTAAAATGCACAGATTTATCAGCTTTAACCCAAAAAATTCCTTTTTCCCAAAATTTTTGAGTATTTCCCAGAAGATAAATACTTACAAGTGCAGATCTTTTTCCAGCTGTAGCAGTCCCTTTTGGTAGTTCTTCAAGATTGAACCTTATTTAGCTGTAGTGCCCAACTGTGAAAAAAAATCTGACTGCTACAGCTAAATATTGAACCCATTATGCTTTAGATCCTGTTATCTACTAGTTTCCAAGAATTTAGCTATCCTTTATTTAGCAGCATTATTATTAATTTCCTCACTACGAAGGTCAGACTACCTTGTCTGTAGTTCCCCAGCCTTTTACTTCCGCTTTTGTCTTCAGTCCTCTGGGTCTCCCCTAACTCTAAAGAAGCATTTAAAAGATAAGACAGTGGAGCCTCCAGAACTTCCCTAAGTTCTTCAATGCCCTCAGATGAATTCCAACTGGTCTCATTACTTTGCCTACTTTTAGTTTAGCTAGCCCATCATGGGATAATCTTCTGAAAATCATTTGACACTTCAATTGTGTTTTATTTGAGGTCCATTTCCTAGCTCTTCATCACCCTCGACATATTCTTCCTTTTCAGCACTTCTTTTTCTCACTAATATATCTAAAAAAAGCGCTTCTTCTTCCATATTATGGTATTTGCTATTTTTTTCTTCCATTTGCATATTTGCTTTCCTTACTGCTTTATCAGCTTCTTGTAGCTTTTCCAAATTTTATGGCTTTTCCTCTTTCTGTGATCTCTCGTAATTCATGAACATTAACTTTTTCTTCCTTATTGTTTGCCTTCTTCTTTTTTAAAACCATATTGGCTTCTTTCCCCTTACTTTTATTTACTTTTGTTGCCCTTTAAATATTTCCTTTCATTTTTGCCCACTGGTTTTCTGCTTCCCCTAGATGGTCCTATCCAACCAACAACGTCTTGAGGTATTCCCCCATCTTGACCAAACCATCTCTGTAAACCACTTTGATTCACGAAAAGTGGTAAATAAGCACTAACAAATAAATAAATAAATAAGTTAGTTTTCCTGAAGTCTAGGACACTCGAATTCAACAATAATGTTTCCCAATTAAATAAGGTCTATGGATTTTAAATCTTATGTGGGTGGATATGGTCTCAACTGATGAATCTGCTACAGATTGTAAAATGCAGACTAGAACACTGATGAAACCTGGGAGGGGGTGGGGGCAAAGATCAGCTTTGAGTAAAACATTACACCCAAATTTAGGCTACTGCAGGCTCCTTTTCTTAGCAGACACCTAAAGAGTCTCACATTTGGTTAGATTAAATAGTAGCTACTGTACTTTTATATAGCCAGTCTTCTGTTTCTGCCTTTTCATTGGCATCCATATTCATAATGAAGTGAATGTTGAAAGCAAAGAAATTCCTATAAATGACATGTTTATAATTAGGTTTGTATACTGTATGTAATTGATTTCTTGACTATATTTAAGGATTTAAAAATTATAGGCCTGGTATTGACTTGAAACTCTAAGGCTCATAGCCATTACTGCTGAACTTTTGTGGCAGGTGCAGGCCTGTGATCCACGGTGTCTGACATAAGCAGGCAGGCCTAACTAGCTTCACCTGTAAATTAAGCCTGTGGAGAGGCATATAGGAATTGCACATCCCCCAATATGCTGCTATTGTAGGATAGAACTCTGTAAGAGAACTAAACTAACTTAGGTAAGCAGAACTGAGAGATGGAAAAATACAGAAAAATGTGTTTAAAAGTTACTGATAAGAAAAAGTACATCTGCAAGGAAAATAATTGGGAGTGCTGACAGATGAGTTGCAGAGCCCTGCTCCCCTGCATGCACAAATTGGCTATATGGCCTTGAGAGTATGAAAGTAACAAGTTGATGAACTGACCATTGTAATTGGGACTAGAAGGGGGGTATGCAGGTGCCATGCCCACAGAAGGAACATAATTGGATAAAACTTAACAGTACCGGGACCAATGGAAGGGGTACGGGAGGTACGGGAGAGTACCGGGACCAATGAAATGTTTTTCTATACCTAGAATGGAACAGAAGTCTATAAAAGTTGTTGTAATGCTAGAAAACTTGGCTCAGCCATTTTGAAATTGACTTGCTTGAGACTTGTGCACAAATAAATGATTTGGACCTTCTGAACAGACTCCTGGTATCATTGGTTTGTCTGCGCTTTGCTGCTACATATTCTTGGTGCATTGGCCGGGAAGTTGTGGAATCAAAGTGTATATAGGGCAATATACCACGACTTTCCGCCTCTATAGGCTTGGTCCTGCCGGGATCGCGCCCTTCCGACGAGGGCTGCTCCCTGGCGCCACCGGTCCCTTGTATCGGAGGGAGCTGGTCGGACCTCGGCGGGTGCCGGGCCCGGCTGGAGCCAACGCCTCGAACCCGAGTGAGGGGAGTCCGAGGTCCAACTCATGCGCCTGCTTGGGAAGTTTGAGGACCGGATCCGGTGAGTATAGTTTTGATTTGGTGTCTAGACAGAAATAGAAAGAGCAGTACTGCCATTGGAACTTGGAATTGGAATTTGTAATCTCGAGATATTGGGAATTGGTAAGAGAGCCTGATCACCTCTCAAGGAAGGGCCGAGTAACCCCACATGGGAATTCGCCGGGTGAAACCCCCAGCCTTATTGTAATTGGGAAAAAGACTAGTCAGAATAGATAGAAACAAATGCATTCTGGGATACGTTGCTAGCATGATTGTGTGAACGAAGTGTGAATGAGAGGTCTGGCAGCACGGACCAAGTGAAGGCGGACCCCTGAGTAGCGCATTTCCTGACCGGGCGACCGCGTTCAGGTCGCGAAAAGGGGGAAGCGATTGTCGTCTTGTCTTGTTATTTGTACTCCTTATACGTTTCCAGGGCCGTGAGGACCCCTTACCCACGGTCCGCCCTCCTTTTCCCTTTTGTCTGCTGTTGCGCGCACACATCGAAATGGGAGGGGCGGGGTCTACTAGAAACACTCCATTAGAATGTATGATCGCACATTTCAAAGAGGGATATTCAGGAGATTATGGTATTAAAATGACAGCAGCCCGTTTGCAGATTTTGTGTACTAGGGAGTGGCCCGATCTAGACCCCATCTGGCCCCGAGAGGGAACGTTTAATGTAGAGATTATTCAGTCAATACACCGTAGAGTGCGGATAGCGCACCCCGATCAGTACCCCTACATAGATTCCTGGTTAAGTATTTGTGAAGATCCGCCCCCTGGGCGCAGCGCTGTTATGAGGAACAGTGCAGAATAATGTTAGCTAAAACAGATTCTAGACAGAAAACGGAACAGCCTAGAATGAAAGAGCAGGATAAGAAGTCCAGGAAGAAGCCCATCCTGGTAGATCCTGATTCCCCGGAGATAATTCTCAGACAGCCCCGAACCCCAGGTCCGATAAGAGTAGCCCGGCGTCCTGCCCCAGAACCCCAGAGACGGCCGGAGCGGGACCCAACCCCTGAACCCCCTCCTGGAGGACAGAGAGAGGAGGAATTAGCTGAAGAAGAGGATGCTATAAAAAGCGAGTCAGAAGTAGAAGGAGAAGAGGAAGAAAAAGAGAATGCCCAAAGTGAGGAAGATAGCGTACAAGAGACACAAGTGGTTGCTAGTGCCAGCGTGCCAGCAAAAGATACACCCAAAGTGAAACCTGTTGAGAAAGCGAAGGTAATCCCTGGAAAGATAGTTAAGAAAACAGCCCTTAGATCCCAAAAGACAGCTCCCGCCAAGATGCTGCCTTTACGGCAGGTCCCTGGAGTGCCCATAAAGAACGATAATGAGGAGGTGGTGGCGGGACCCTTAACTTATGTGTATATCCCTTTCTCAACAACTGATTTGTTAAATTGGAGGTCGCATTATGCCTCCTATACTAGTAAGCCTCAGGAGCTGACAGAATTAGTAACTACCATTATGGAAACCCACCAACCCACCTGGCCAGATTGCCGCCAGCTCCTGACCACCCTATTCACGACAGAGGAGCGAGCACGAATTAGAAAAGCAGCTATTGAGTGGATGGCAGATAACCCTGTAGCTCCGGGACCGGGGCGGGACAGAATAGACTATCGGGAAGCGGCTCAGAAAGAATTCCCGAATGAAGACCCCCATTGGGATCCAAATACAGATGAAGGATCCACAGCCCTAGCCCGTTTTCGCCAAGGCTTTTTACAAGGCCTGAAGAGGGGAGGCCAGAAAGCTATGAACCTTTCCAAAGTTGCAGGAGTTATCCAAGGTGTAGATGAGAGCCCAGCAGACTTTCATGAAAGATTAACTGAAGCATACAGAATGTATACTCCCTATGATCCCGAGGCACCAGGAAGTTTATGTATGGTGAATTCTGCTTTTGTAAACCAGTCCCAACCAGACATTAGACGTAAATTACAGAAGTTAGAAGGGTTTGCGGGCATGAATGCAACACAGTTACTGGAAGTCGCTCATAAAGTGTATGTGAATCGTGATAATGAAAGACAGAGAGAATGTGATAGAAAGATGAAGAAGAAAGCTGATTTTTTGGCTGCGGCCATAGTTGAACAGAAAAGGGGAGGTGTCCCTAGTCGACGGAGCAGAGGAAGAGGGCGGGGTCAAGGCGGAGGCCGGACCCAGAAGCTAGGCGTGAACCAATGCGCCTACTGTAGAGAGGAAGGACATTGGAGAGATACGTGCCCGCAACTCGAAGACGCCCAGCAAGATGACGACAGCAGTCATCAGTGGCGAGAAGAAAGACGAGGCTACCCCCGAAACCGCGGAGGAGCCAATCGAGAACAATTCCAGCGAGAAAGAGGAGGAGGAGCCATTCAAGCATTGGCCACACCGGTCCATGATGAGAATGACGTGGATTAGGACAGATCGGGCTCCAAGTTTGCTTTAGGTCTCCAGGAGCCTATGGTCGGAATACAAATAGGAGACCAAGTTATGGACTTTATGGTTGATACTGGAGCACAACATTCAGTAATAGACAAAAAGATAGCCCCATTTTCTACAAAAGCAGTCACCATTATAGGAGCAACTGGTGCCAAAGCTACAAAGTCTTTTCTTCAAAATCGTATATGCAGTCTAGGAGGACAGCAAATAACTCATCAATTCCTTTACATGCCCGAATGTCCAGTGCCACTACTGGGACGAGATATGCTAGCCAAACTTCAAGCACAAATATCTTTCTCTGAACAAGGAGAAATGCAAATGACAGTAAATCCCCAAGCCAAACCAGCAGGAATAATGCTGCTGACAGTTCCCCGAGAAGAAGAATGGAGGTATTACATTGATGACTCTATCCAAGACACTTATTTTGAACAAACTTTAAAGAATATTCATGCACCACCTGGAGTATGGGCAGAAGGCAGTCCCCCAGGCCTAGCCAAGCATATAGCTCCAGTGATTGTAACCCTCAAGCCTAGTGCTACACCAGTGCACGTCAAACAGTACCCTCTCCCAAGAGCTGCAATTGAAGGCATTCATCGCCACTTGCAAAGATTACTCGAGTATGGCCTACTAAAAGTATGTCAATCCCCCTGGAACACTCCACTTTTGCCAGTAAAGAAGCCTGGGACGGATGATTACCGCCCAGTCCAAGATTTAAGGAGAGTAAATGACGCAGTTGAAACTATACATCCAGTTGTACCCAATCCTTACACTCTTCTAGGATTGATACCTGCTGAAGCTACCCATTTCACTGTACTGGATTTGAAAGATGCATTCTTTTGCATAAGATTAGCCCCTGTAAGTCAGATATTGTTTGCCTTTGAATGGCAGGACCCCATCTCTGGAAGAGGGGCCAACTCACCTGGACAAGATTACCCCAAGGATTCAAGAATTCGCCTACCATATTTAGTGCTGCACTAAATCAAGACCTTTCAAGTTATCCAGTGGCCCCGGGGAAGAGAGTGCTTCTCCAATACGTGGACGATTTGCTGATAGCTGCCATATCAGAAAGTGAATGTATACTAGCCACCAAAGATCTCTTGCAGTTACTAGATGAAGCTGGATATAAAGTTTCCAGAGCAAAAGCACAACTATGCCAAAAAGAAGTGAAGTACTTGGGCTTTCGTATAACCCAAGGAAGCCGAAGATTAGGCAGAGAAAGAAAAGAGGCAGTATGCAGAATTCCAACTCCAACAACCAGAAAGCAAGTCAGAGCCTTTCTGGGAGCGGCAGGATACTGCCGGATCTGGATACCCAACTTTGCTCAAATTGCCAAACCACTGTATGAAGCCACAAAAGGAGAAGAGAAGTCGCCACTGGAGTGGGGACTTGAGCAGGATACAGCCTTCCAGAAGTTAAAAGAAGAATTGATGTCATCACCAGCACTTGGACTACCGGATGTCCACAAGCCTTTCCACTTGTTCGTACATGAAGCACAGGGAAATGCCTTAGGCATGTTGACTCAGAAATTGGGAAATTGGGAGCGACCTGTAGCATACCTATCGAAACAATTGGACCCTGTGGCCAAAGGATGGCCACCATGCCTGAGAGCAGTTGCAGCTACAGCGCTATTAGTGAGTGAAGCAGACAAGCTCACACTAGGACAGAACATACGAGTCACTGTGCCACATGCAGTCCTTGCCCTTATGGAACAAAAAGCAAATTATTGGCTCACCAATTCCCGAATGTTGAAGTACCAGAGCATGTTATGTGAAAACCCCCAGATACAACTAGAAGTGAGCCATGCCTTGAATCCAGCCACCTTGATACCCATCAGTGAAGAACTCCCAGAACATGACTGTATCGAAGTCATGGAAACTGTGTTCTCCAGCCGACCTGACTTGACAGATGTGCCCATAGACAATCCTGACCAAATCTATTATGTTGATGGGAGCAGTCTCATCCTCGATGGACGACGCTGTGCCGGATATGCAGTCGTCACTCAACACGAAGTAGTTGAATCATCAGCTCTAGCCTCAGGCACATCAGCCCAGAAAGCCGAATTGATAGCACTCACCAGAGCATTGCTGTTAGGAGAAAAACTTGTGCTAAATGTATATACAGATTCCAAATATGCCTTCACCACTCTACATGCCCATGGAGCTCTCTATAAAGAATGAGGGCTCATCACATCCGGAGGAAAATCAGTCAAGTATGGTCCCGAGATATTGATGTTACTTGATGCAGTTTGGGCCCCAACACGTGTAGCTGTCATGCACTGTAGAGGACATCAAGCAGGAAAAGGAGAAGTTGCCCGAGGGAATAGATTTGCAGATGCCTCAGCACGACAAGCAGCTATGACAGGACAGATTGCCCCACAAGCTATGCCAATGCAAGCAGCATTGTTTCCAGTACCTCTGAATTTATGGACACCACGATATACCACCAAAGAATTGGATTACTACTGTAACAAAGAAGATGGAGTACTGAAAGATGGATGGATTGAGCTGCCACCAGAAGAGGGCAGTCAACCCCCTGGACGAATAGTAATTCCTGAACTGCTAGGACCATCTTTTGTCAAAGCTTTCCACGAAGCCACCCACTATGGGAAGAGTGCTATGGAAAAAGCACTCAGACCACATTTTTACATCCCTCTGTTGACAACCATATCAGCCTCAGTAGCACGTCAATGTCTAACCTGTGCCAAAAATAATGCCAAGCAAGGCCTTATAACGGCACCCCGAGTTCAGTCAGGAGGTGTAACCCCCATGCACAACCTCCAAGTTGATTTTACCGAAATGCCAAGAGCCAATGGATACCATTACTTGTTAGTATTAGTTTGTACTTTCTCTGGGTGGGTAGAAGCCTTCCCAACCAGAACTGAGAAAGCCCGAGAAGTTACCAAAGTTTTAATGAGAGAGATTGTCCCTAGATTCGGAATTCCAGCAGTAATAGGGTCAGACAATGGACCCTCATTTGTCTCCCAGGTTACTCAGCAGTTAGCAAAAGCTTTGCAGATACAGTGGAAACTCCACACTGCATACAGACCCCAGAGTTCAGGGAAAGTTGAGCGAATGAATCGTACCCTAAAAGCCCAAATGTCTAAGCTTTGCCAGGAGACACACTTGAAGTGGCCCCAAGTGCTCCCAATAGCTTTACTCAGAATACGCTCAGCTCCTGTAAAATCAACAGGATTTTCCCCTTTTGAAGTTTTGTATGGTAAGCCCCCACCAATAGTGCAGGGAGTCAAAGGAAGTTTAGCCCAAATTGGTTCAGAAGTAACCAGACAAGAACTCCTAGCTCTTAGTTTTGTTCTGCAGAATCTCCATGTGTGGATCCAAGACCAATTGCCTATCAACTTGACGGAACCCTTGCATCCCTATCAGCCTGGTACCTCGGTGTGGATCAAAGATTGGAAGAAGACACCGTTGGAACCCCATTGGAAGGGACCGTACACCGTCATCCTGTCTACCCCAACTGCAGTAAAGGTAGCCGAGATCGACGCCTGGATCCACCACAGCAGAGTCAAGCCCGCCGCTGATGCTGAACCTGAGCAGTGGACAGCAGAACAGCATCTTGATGCACCCTTGCGAGTTACTCTGAGACGGCAACCAGCAGCTTAGACACTTCATCACCAGTGCTTTGCAGTAGCCAAGTCTTTCGAAGAGGATTGCTGTTTTCCATGCAGCAACAGTTTTGTTTCAACGAACTCAATTTGCGTGTGATTTGACACACTACTTTGAGACTACATTGACTAGCCAGACATCACAAGCCAACTGAAGTTGCTAATAAGTTGGTTAATGTGTACTGGACAACCTGAGGATCTTCAATCAACACTCAGCACCCGTTAAATTGCTTCATTAGCAAACGGGACGAAGAACAAAAGACCGTCGTGATCAAGATCAGCAAGCTGAGGATTCAGAAGAACTCCAATCAACATCAACATGCATCTTTACTTTTTCTTTGCTTTGGTTGCCTTATTTGGAGGTTTTGAAAAGACTTATGCTTTACCTCCATGCACTGCCTGCATTACTTCTACTCGAACTGGACTGAAAGTAACTCAGACTTTGATTTATCATTCTTACTATACCTGCAAGGGAACAGTGACTCGGTGTATCTATAACACCACTGAACTAAATGTTTGCACTCATGGCAAAATTAGAGCATGCTATAATCCGCATCAGAATCCATCCTATTACACAATGGAAATACGATGGAAGGATGCAGATGGACCTATACTAGCTGCTACGCCACCACTTAAAGACATTACTAAACCTGCTGTTTTGAATTTTGATGCATGTAATGCCATTAATAGAGATAGTTATTCCACCTGTGGTACGTGGGAGAAAGCGTATCGAAATGACCATAAGTACATGTGTCCAGAGGGTGCCACAGGATGGAGGAAGTGTACAGGTAAAAAGGAACCGGGCTATAGTACTGCACCAGCAGCAGATTACTATTGCCCGTATTGGGGATGTGTTTTTTATGCTACCTGGAATACTGGTATGACTGATGAGAAAATAGATAAACGAATGGCTACTTTAACCAAGCCAACCACAAATGATAAATGTCAGAAAGATGCTTGCAACCCCTTACACTTACGTATACACAATCCCCATGCTTGGAAACAAGGATACAAGTTTGGTTTACGGATTGCTGGAGGGGCAGTAGATCCAGGAACCATTGTGTATATTAGACTGAATACCCAAGCTCACAAGTCATCCAAATATCATATCCATAACACCTTCTATGAAGCCATGCATGTAAATAAGTTTGAGATCCCTCATCCCTCACAGAATTTATTTCTAGAATTAGCCGGAGCAGTAGTATCTAGTCTTAAGATCTCAGATTGCTATATCTGTTGCGGGACCCAAATGGGAGACCAGTGGCCATGGGAAGCCCAAGAATTGAATTATTCTTTGATTTACAATCAGACTGAATTACACAAGACTACCAGTGAATGGGTGTTAGCGCACTCAATCGTTGGACGTCTTTGTTATGCCAGAACTGGACCCCAGTTCACCCAAAAGGTAGGACAGCTGGTCTGTCTTAGCCAGAAGTACTATAATGCCACGACCAAAAAGACAGCATGGTGGTCAGGAATTAGACATCCTGAACCTCCTAACCCATTAGCTAGATTTCCTGAACTTGCTGGTTTATGGACTAACCTTGCCAAAGTCCAAGCCTGGCAAGCCCCACCTGGCCTGTATTGGATCTGTGGAAACCGAGCATATGCACAACTCCCGCCACAATGGGGAGGAGCATGTGTCTTAGGAACCATCAGACCTTCTTTCTTTCTTTTAAACACTGAACATGGAGAACAATTAGGATACCCTGTATACACCACCCACCGACATAAAAGAGCATTAAGACAGAGAAGAGAAGCCTTACAGATAGGCAAGTGGGAGAAGTGGCAGGGTGATGATTGGCCACCAGAAAAAATCATTGAGTATTATGGGCCTGCCACTTGGAATGATGATGGTATGTATGGTTATCGAACTCCAATCTATATGATTAATCGTATTATTCGCTTACAAGCAGTAGTTGAAATAATAACCAATGAGACTAGTCATGCTCTTACGCTCTTAGCTAGACAAAGTACTCAGATGCGCACTGCTATATATCAGAACCGCTTAGCACTTGATTATTTGTTAGCAGCTGAAGGAGGAGTATGTGGTAAACTGAATTTAACTAATTACTATTTGAAAATAGATGATAAAGGTCAAGTAGTTGAAGAAATTGCTAAAGATATGCAAAGACATGCTTATGTGCCAGTACAAACTTGGCACTCATTGAAATTCCCTAACTGGTTTGCTAACCTTTTCTCCTGGCTGGGAGGATTTAAGACTTTCATTGTCTTAGTACTAATTCTTGTTGCTGTTATTTTCTTATTACCATGTTTAATTCCATGTTGTATGCGTTCCATTCATAATGCTATTGATAGCACAGTAGAGCGGAAGACTGCAACTAAAATAATGGCTTTGTATAAAGCCAGCCCTAGTCGTAATCCTTCAATCATGATGTGATTCTTCAAAAGGTGATTTAATTCTCACACCTTATTAAGTAATAGGGTGAGATTAATCAAAGGGGGGAATGTGGCAGGTGCAGGCCTGTGATCCACGGTGTCTGACATAAGCAGGCAGGCCTAACTAGCTTGACCTGTAAATGAAGCCTGTGGAGAGGCATATAGGAATTGCACATCCCCCAATATGCTGCTATTGTAGGATAGAACTCTGTAAGAGAACTAAACTAACTTAGGTAAGCAGAACTGAGAGATGGAAAAATACAGAAAAATGTGTTTAAAAGTTACTGATAAGAAAAAGTACATCTGCAAGGAAAATAATTGGGAGTGCTGACAGATGAGTTGCAGAGCCCTGCTCCCCTGCATGCACAAATTGGCTATATGGCCTTGAGAGTATGAAAGTAACAAGTTGATGAACTGACCATTGTAATTGGGACTAGAAGGAGGGGTATGCAGGTGCCATGCCCACAGAAGGAACATAATTGGATAAACTTATCAGTACCGGGACCAATGGAAGGGGTACGGGAGGTACGGGAGAGTACCGGGACCAATGAAATGTTTTTCTATACCTAGAATGGAACAGAAGTCTATAAAAGTTGTTGTAATGCTAGAAAACTTGGCTCAGCCATTTTGAAATTGACTTGCTTGAGACTTGTGCACAAATAAATGATTTGGACCTTCTGAACAGACTCCTGGTATCATTGGTTTGTCTGCGCTTTGCTGCTACACTTTAACCCTGGATATTCAAACCGAGGCCATATCCTGCCATTAGAATTGAATATCTGGGTCTGCTGCAATGTGCTGTAATGCTCCACATGGTGCAGAAGCTAACCAGGCAGCGGCGATATTGAGCTGCTGCCCGATTAGCTCCCACGGGTAAAGATAGTCAATGTTTTCCCACCCCTATCTTTACCCTCGGGTCACTAACCGGGCAGTGGTTCAATATCACTGCTGCCTGGTTAGCAAAGGGTGCCACTTCCGCTCCGCCCCAGAACGCCCATGACACACCTTGATTCTACACGGATAGCAACAGAGCATGTAGCAGAGGATCTGGGTGATATTCATTGGCACTAACTAGCACTAACTGATGAAAATCCCTCTATAGCAGCATTTACATAGTTTACAGGTGTGAATGCCATTCAGCATTGTGCCGTATATACAAGTATTACAAGCATATGTGTAGTATGTATGATAATGTTTTGTTATTGTTATGTGTTTAATACAACCTACTAAAAATTGCAAAAATTAAGTAGAATATAAATGAAATAAATAAATACAAGTTTTTGAATGCTGTTTCAAGGAAACTAAGGGGCCTTTTTACTAAGCCTGCTAAGTGATTAGCACACATTTTAATGGGTGGTAATGGACCACAATATCTGCTACAGCATAGGCAGGACAGCTACTGACCACTAAAATGCATGTTAATTGCACATTTTGCATAAGAGCAGGGAATGGGCAGAGTCAGAGCTGGCCCCAAAGTTAGTTCAAGGCATTGGCGCCCTAGGCAAACCTTTACATTCTACTGAATTGCCATAGTCTTTTGATTCCAGTAGAAGGGATTGGGTCTAAAGATGACATTGTGCAGTCAGTAGTAAAGAAGACTTTCTCTAGAACAGAGGTTCTCAGACCTTTTGGTTGGCCTCTTTATGAACCTCCAAAAAGTTCAGGGGTGCCGAGTCCACCTCAATAGTCTTCTTGCACTTTTTCCCTCAACACCAAGCCTGTCTCCATAAGCCTTCTTTATCCCCTTCCTCTTCCTGTCTCTAACAGTCTCTCTCTCCCTTTTTCTCTATAGCCAGTCCCTGCCAGTCTCAATCTCTTTCTCTCTCCCTCCTCCAAACAGTGTCTTCCAGCCTCTCTCTTCTCTCCAAAGAATCCCCATCTCCCTGTGCGTTTCCTGTAGTGGCCTCACAGACCCCCAAGAGATCTGGAGCACAAGTCGGGAACCACTACTTTAGATTTTCAAAAGTGATATTTCAAATTCTTCCTTTAGAGTTCTGTCTAGTTTCATATGCCACATATTGTAGGAATTCCAGAGAGGATAAATTTTGATGATGATGATATAAAATTTTCTTCAAAAAATAATCACCCAGAACATCAAGAGTCAGTTTCAGTTGTGTTCTTCCCTTCTCAGTAATTTTTAAGGTCTCTGCCATCTGATGGACAATAGGATAGAGTTCTATTATTTGAGTCAATGATAATGATATCTGAAATGAAAAAAAAAATATTTTCTTGCTCACTCGATTACAGCACATGGTAAGAGATCCTCTGGCAGCTGTGACTTGAGCCTCTTCCACTCCTTGCACTGTGCCAGTTTTCAGCAGATGCAGTGATGTGTGATACCTTGAGGTTATTTTACCCTGTCACAATTTCCATGACCTTATTGGTGCTAGGAAGAACCTAGTAGTTTCAGTTTTGCTAGCACCTAGTAGAGAGTTTCAGATTTGCTAGCATTTCATCCAAGGATGCATTACACAGGTACACTACCAAAAAACTGCCTCCAGTTTTGCAACTGATTCCTATAGATTTTGGGGTGCTGAATCCAGGAAAAATAGCCAAAATGTTCCATCACGTCACGTTTTCTTGCAAAATTAGAGTTCTTACCCATATAAGGAATGTTCACATCATTTCTTTTTAGCCGACTGCAGTTTATTTTCTTGGCCCAAAATAGAGGTTGTAATGGTTAACTAACTAGAAACACTCCCTCATGATATTTTAGAGTGTTTTGTATTTATTTTATAAATTAACAGGACACTTGGGAGGCGTGGGGCTAAATCCAGTACTCTCGCTGCGGGCATGTTCTTTCCTGTTCGCCTCGCCTCGTTCGCTCGCTCAAACACGGTGGTTGCGACATGAACGTTCCTGTCAAATTTCAGTTTCTTGCAAGTTCATTATTACCTTTTGTTTTGCTCAGTCGTAATCCAGCTTTATTTCGAAGTGGTTCACTACAGTTGTAGTTTGCAGTGCTGTGTATTTGTGATGGCTCACAGAGCTAGAGGTTGCGTCAACTCTCCGGACAGTTTTTGTTTTAAGGGAATATACCGTAAAAAAGCGGCAGAGGAACATTTTCTGCATTTATTAAAAAAGTATATTTCGCCTATTTCGGTTTGAAGTTAGGCGATCAAGACAAACCGTGGGCTCCTCACAAAGTGTGCAAGACATGTGAGGAAGATCTACGCTTATGGATGAAAGGTAAAAAACAAGCATTTCGTTTCGGAATACCTATGATGTGGCGTGAACAAAGAGACCACAGCAGTGACTGCTATTTTTGCTCTTGCATTGTGAAGGGATACAACTTAAAAAATAAGAACGTAATAAGTTACCCCAACCTTCCCTCAGCAATTAGGCCTATGCCTCATAGCAACGAAGTACCTGTGTGCTGAACCACCAAAATCTTTGGATCATATTTGTGTGGACGGTTCTGATCATGATGAGACTCATCAGATGGCTTTTCCCGATGAGTCCAGTACTTCCGAGTTTGAAACTGAACCAGATCCGAAACCTGAACTTTTCTCTCAAGCTGAATGAATGATTTAGTCTGGGATTTAGGACTCCCAAAAGATGCTGCCCAACTGCTAGGTTCTCTCGGCTTAAACAGAAAAATCTATTGTCACCAGAACAACTTTTTATTGGTACCGCAACCGCGAGACACAATTTTTGAAGTATTTCAGCAAAGAGGAAGATTTGGTATTTTGCAACGATATATACGGAGTGATTGGAAAGTTTAAACTCAAGTATGATCCTGCTGAATGGCGGCTGTTCATTGATTCGTCAAAAGACAGCATAAAAGGTGGTGTTCTTCATGAACACATTCGCTTCAGTTCCTATTGCTCACTCTGTTATTCTCCAAGAAAAAATACGAGAATTTGGCCTGATTCTTCAGAAGATTCGTTATGATGAGCATAAGTGATGATTTGTGGAGACTTTAAAATTCTATCCATGCTATTAGGGCAGCAATCCGGTTTCACCAAATATCCCTGCTTCCTTTGCTTGTGGGATAGCCGGGCCCGCGACCTACACTGGGGGAAAAAAGACTGGCCCAATTCGGGAGTATTTGAGACCCGGTGAGAAAAATGTTCTTCATGAGAGCTTGGTACCTCGTGATAAAATTCTATTACCACCTCTCCACATTAAGTTGGGTCTCATTAAGCAATTCATCAAGTCCCTTCCAAAAGATGGTGAGTGCTTTTCGGTACCTTTGCTCAAAGTTCCCCCGACTTTCTGAAGCAAAGCTAAAGGAAGGAGTGTTTGTTGGCCCTGATATAAGGAAACTCATTTCAGATGGAGCATTCGCTGAAACGATGTCTGAGAAGGAAAAAGAAGCCTGGGATTCCTTCAAGGATGTTGTTCTCAAATTCTTGGGAACAGGCGGGATGAGAACTATAAGGATATTGTTGCCAGGATGCTCAATGCCTTCAAAGAACAAGGCTGTAACATGAGCCTGAAAGTCCATTTCTTGCACTCCATGTGAACTACTTTCCCGAAAACCTGGGGGCGTACAGTGAAGAACAAGGTGAAAGGTTTCACCAGGACATCAAGGACGCAGAGAGAAGGTACCAAGGAAGATGGAACAACCACTATGATGGCTGATTTCTGCTGGTTGCTGCTGCGGGAACCCCAGATGAAAAATACGCCAAGCAGCGCACCAAGAGAAGCATTCGGGGGAAGAAGAAATGGGCCCACCAGGAGATTGATTGACCCAGAATGACTTTAAAATCTAAACTGTGTTGTCAAATATCGTGTTTTACTAAACTTTGAAATAAAAATTTGCTAGTTATTACCACAGTGTCGGATCTCATTTATTAGAATTTTATTTTCACACCATCGGGTGTTTGTCTTCATGTATTGCAATGGTGCGGTTTGCGTTTTCTATTCTTACATACATACCTGTACAACATTTTTTGCACATTTCTTTGCTTTGCTTTGTGTCTAACCTCGCTCTTATATGCTCAATGTTTGTGCACATGTATGTGCTGTTTTAAGTGCAGACAGTTTTGCTACCATCACAGTGTGTTTTGTTGACATTACTCTATTCTTATGTGCTGCCTTGTTTACAATTTTCTTTATTCTTATTTGAATAACTACTAAACAATTAGTATAAAGAATTCATCCAAGAAACTTTTATCTCGATCGCACTCAATCTGAAACGTTCACCTCAAACTGCTAACCCAATGTAGCAAAAAATCTGTACGTGATGGAGCAAATTGGTTACCAGATTTGGATTCAGCGCACCAAAAAACGTAAAAATCAATCGAAACATTAGAGGCAGTTTAAAAAATTTTTTTTTTAGTGTACCTGTGTTATCAAAGTTAATAATTGGGCTTGATAATTCTTTAGATATGCTATCCTATGCAAACTCTCTCATCTCTAAAGGCATACACAGCAGATATATATTTTTTTTGTTTGGGGGGGGGTGCTAGGGCAGTGTGATTAAAAATATTTAAATCTAGTTGCCCTGTTGTAAGATTCACTCGCCCCCCCCCCCCATGAATAATTTATAAATTTAGTTTAGGTCTGCTCAATAGTAGGCCTAAAGTAAAGCATTATATGTATATTCAGAATCACTGAATATATCTATTAATCTAAAAATTGGCATTCATTTTTAAATTTATCCTAAAGTGTTTTAGCAGAATTGCCAGAGGAGCAAACCGAGACTGATTCTAATGCTGGTCTATTAAGGCTGCTGTATAGAAGTTTGTCTTTTCTAGTACTACTGAGATGGGAAAGGGGATAGCATGCTAGAAGAAAATGGCTTGCTGGCTGAAATATCTGTCAACAAAGACAGGAACAGCTGCACAAGAACACCCACAGGCTAAAACCAGATAAACTACCTTTACAATCAAACTGACAAAAGAAAGGAAGGGGGAGGTAGAGAGATGCCTTTGCTAGAGTTATCTTCTCAGGCACACACACAAAGGAGCAGGTGTTAGCCACAAATACCTTAGACTGCAGGGAGAGATAAGGTAGCCACCCCTCAACTGACCAATCAGGGAATACTAGCCCTTAGGTACATTCCAGATATGTCACCTAGATAAGCAAGGGGCCCAGAGAATTCTTCCAAATTGCTATTCTGCTCTAACCCACGTGACAAACTGCTATGCTAAGACTGTATAAAAACCCAGCTTGTATCCTGTGTGAGTGCTGGACTCCTTAATAGCTTACTATGAGCCAGCCCTGCTATAGCAGTATATAAAAAGGTATCTGCCTGGAAACTCCTTGTTTTGTTCTCTCCTTGCCAGGTATTATATGGACTGGACTGGGACCCCACTAGATGTTCGTCCCACGACACTACCAAACTCAGTATTGCTTCTCCATGTGCCTTCTTCCTTTCAGTCACCCAATATTGCACCTAATACACTCATCCCACTCCATACCTGCCTCAGCAGGACACTGCTCATTCCAGCAGCAGCAGGACACTGGTCCTTGCTGCTATCCACACACAGTATCAGCAACAGCTTCTCTCCCTCTTCTTACCTGGGTGCTGTGAGCCTGCGCATGCTTGCAGTCCTCACAGAGGATTTTCTCTATCTATATGTGAGCAGTGGTATAAATTCTGCCCAAGCAGCCCTCACAATGCGGGGGAATGGAGGGGAGCAGGCAGGTAGGGGGTCCATACAGCAGCGGTAAGGCAACATGGCAAACTTACTTTATCATATTTGCCGCATTGTCTCTGCTCTTGTATGGTTTCAGCAGGCACCGCGGCTGTTACCTGCTGGATCAAAGTTTCGCAATTACAGACACACTGTGAGACTTCAGCCCAGCAGGTAACAGCCGCCAGGGCATCTGCAAACTTACAAGCGTGGAGGCAGCGTGGCAAACATGAGAAAGTAAGTTTGCCACTGCCGCATGAGGAGGGGAAGATACATGGGGGGGGGGGGGGCCTTCACTGGAACTTATGCCACTGTATGTGAGCATTACTTTTAAATCCAAAGCTTTCCCTGAAAGAGGTGGAACTGCTGCTGAGACAATAGGGTATGTCTACTAAACCGGGCTAACGGTTAACCTGAGCTATCTGCTCCTAGGTCCAATTTAATGACATGGGACCTAGATGCAGACAGCCTGGGTTTATCATAAGTCTGGTTTAGTAGACATAGTCCTATGACTATGTCATAGTTCACTTGTTCACTAAGGGAATGTTGTTACTACCTGCAGCCCTCTGAATGGATAACCTCAGAGACTAGTATAGGCTGCTGATTTTAAGGTGTGTACAGATATTTATAGGGAAAGGGGAGGATGCAGATGAACTTCATGAGGTGGCTGCAGAAGAAAGGAAGCAGGAAAGAGGTTACAATGAAAGGCAGCAATGGCAGAGGCCCAACGATATAATTTTCCCACCACTTGCAACCTGCCACTATACATAAGGTCAATTCATAATTATCTACAAACATAGACAGATATTTCACAATATAATACAAACAAACAAGCCTGGTTATTAGGGCCTGAAATACCAATTATCTCTCAGGCATAAAGACTTCAAAAGTCAATACATTTTCTACTAGGTACTGTACTCATTCTGCTTTAATATGACAAGCACAGATAAATTTCAAATAAGTTACTAGTAGCAATACCTTGATTACAGCTGAGAATAAGAAAGTTCCTTTGTTGAGAGCTTTAATCACGTCACCGCCCTTTGTCAGCTCCGTTTTTGGACTCTATTGTGTTAGGTAGTTGAGCATATAGGTTTCCATACCTAATCTAAACTTCAAGTTGAGCAATTACATTGAGCAATTATTGACAGACTGCCAAAATATTTCTTTCTGTGAGTGCATACTTTTAAATAAAATTAGTTACGATGCATCTATATAGCATTGTTGACTGAATTTACTAACTTTTGGGACTGCACGTTGTAGCTTGAAAATGTCTGCATTAAGAGGGCAATTTTATAAGGGTTTCTTAGTTTAACATGCAGTGTCATGCACATATTTTCTACCTATTTTATAAAAGTATGTGATACTTCACTTTATAAAATACGGGTAAGATACATGGGCCAAACCTAGGCGCAATCACTTATATTAACTCTAGATCTAGTCTAAATGCCCGCACCTAGATTTGTAGAAAATGTGCATAAGTTCTAGTATTTTTATAACTTACACATGTGAATTTACAGTTTTCCCAAGCTCTGCCCATGTGCTTGCCCACATTGAAAGTAGTTGCCGACCCTGATGTGCATAATTACAAAATAGCACCCACCTAAACTATGTGTGTAAGTGCCCATCCCTGCACAAAATCATTGAAACTGGGTGACGTATGCATGTTAAGGGTGTGTAACTTTACACAGCTTGTTATTAAATTCCCTCCTAGCTGTTGGAGGCATTCTAGCAGGTTTCTATTCAGTTAATAAAGAAATTAAAGAGCCACATAAACATACATGCCATTTACACACATAAATCACTTATTTTTTCATGGACTTGTTTTTAAGTGCCATTAAGTCTGGCAATTTCCATAGGTCTCTAAAGACACACTTATTTCAGCTGTATTATAATAAAATTCCATAAAGAGAGAATCTACTTTACTGAACCGAACTGCCCAAACACACAATCACCCTCACCCCTCCTGCGCCAGATATTACTTATTAATACATAGTTTACCCCTTACTTGGTTTGCAGCTTGTCGTGCTGTGAGGGCTTGTGTGTATCAGTGATGCTGAGGGCTAAGCTATTGGTAGTTTAATTACTGGCAGGGTCTCCCAAGATGGACAGGTCTCAGCTGAGGTGCCAGACCTAGACCTTCACTTGTTTTGAAGCTTGTTGTGCTATGAGGGTTTGTGTGCATCAGTGATGCTGAGGGCTAAGCAATTTTGGCTGCACTCTGGCACAGCAAACAGGACTTTGCCGCCACCATCCATACAGCTCACCCGATTGAGGTTGAGCAGCAGAGCGGGAAAATAACTTCCTCCTGCCCTGCGGCTCCAGCCCAATCGGGACAAAGAAGGACTTAAATTTCAGCTGCACTCTGGCATACCCACGCCTGGTGGGCCTGCACCTGAGGGCCTCGCCAGAGGGTCCTTTGGCGTGGCCCTTAGGTGGGGCACGGAGGCGGGAAACTATGCGAATTAATTCAGCATATCCTAAACAGCTCAGGAGAAGCACAGCGGACGAACTGCCAGTAGCATCCAAACGCCACCATCTCAAGCTCTCCAGCACCTAATCAGAAAAAGAAAATATCCTCGGGACCTAAAACTGCTCTAATCACCTGAGAAAGGGTATTTACACCAATCACAGAGAATCAAACTGCCTCCTCCCAACCCTCACAAACATAGCTATCTCCCGCTCCCCCTCTCATAACAAGATCTCACAATGCTCTCACCAAATTACCTTCCACCCCACTCTCCACTAACACTTTACTGCTGACATCCCTTTACCAAAACACTTTACTCCACTACTGCACAACAAAACATGCAGCACATAAACGGCCTAGCCAAAAACACCTCACCATACTAAGCTCAAAACACTCTTCAACCCCACACAATTCTCACTCTAACATCTACAAGCTACTGTTAACCAGCATAGAGCTAATTAATGTCAGATCAATAAGAAACAAGATCAACATTCTGGCAGACCACATTGAGTCTCAACAAACAGATATTCTATGTATCACAGAATCATGGCTTGCCCCCACTGATAATGTTCTCCTCAACCAACTTACACCCCCCACACACTCAGCATTCAACTGCCCTTGCTCCCACTAAAAAGGTTGAGGCATCCTTATCCTGGCAAGACATAATCTAAGATTCAAGCCCCTATTTACATCAAGCACAGCTAACTGCAACATGATAATCATAGAGAACATGCACCTGGCCCTGTGCCTCACTTACAGAGCCCCTCATGCTACTTCAGATGAACTTTCCACTATACTGGAATCTGTTTGTGCAAGCAACGCTCCTCACAAACCATTGCTAGTTCTTGGTGACTTTAATCTCAAATCTGCCTCCACCAAAGATACGGAAACCTTCTTGACAGCTATGGACTCTCTCCAATTCACTCAACTTATTATCTCCCCACCCACACACAAACATGGATCCTCTCCAGACCTCATATTTTTACGCAACAAACTAATCGGCCACAACTTCATAACAACCCCCACTATGACACCAGTACCATGGTTAGATCACTACATGATACAAATCAACCTACACTCCCAGTCATAAACTCTCAGACAGACCAGCCCCACCCAGGAAGGCGATTCAAGAGCTTCCAAAAGGACCAATTTCTACAACCTTTACAAAGACTCCAATGACCTAAATAACCTATTGGAATACCACCATTTCCATGGCCGCAAAAGCACCAGTGTCCAGAAACCCAAGACCCCAGAGCACCAAGCCCAGATCAGCCCCCTGGTACTCAAACGATATAAGGAAAGCAACGAGAGAACTACAAAGACTAGAACAATGCTGGAGACAGAACAAGTCCAATATCACCCCAAAACTCTACCAAATCAAACAAAAGAAATACAACAATCTCATCAACCAACAAAAAAAAGAATACTATACCAACCTCATCCTTAAATCCACCAATAGACCCATAGAGCTATTCAAAATAGTCTCTATCTTCACAAAAGAAACCAAATCCAGGGAGAAAGAATCGATACATCCGCAGACCTTCGCTGACTTCCTTCAAACCAAATTCACATCTCACTCAATAAACTCTCCAAGCATCATCTCCAAACCCTCAAAGCCCAGGCAGATCTGGGGAAAGTTCAGCATCCCATCAACTGAACAAGTCACCCAAACTTTCTCTGCGCTCAACACCAGCACTGCCCCTACAGATCCATGCCCAGTAGCCTGGAGTAAATCTTCAAAAGATGAGCTCTGTCAACTCAAACACAACATGGTCTGCCAATCTCTCACTCATGGTAACATGCCTGATGCACTAAAACTTGCTATGATCTGGCCAATACTCAAGAACACCGCCCTAAGCAAAACCGACCCAGCAGCTTACTGGCCCATCTTGAGCCTCACTTTCCTAACCAAGATCATTGAAAGAACAGCACAACGCCAACTCCAAGACCATATATTCTACCATGCTCCACTAGACCCAGAACAGCATGGCTTTCGACCAAACCATGGCATCAAAACCCTCCTGATATCCCTTTTTGACAATCTGATAAGAACTATTGACAACATCAAGATGGGAGTTATCCTTATCTTCAATGATATCACCTCCACATTTGACACGGTCTCGCACAGCATGCTACTGCAGACTAAAAGAGATTGGACTGCATGACACCACCATGAAATGGTTCACCTCTTACCTCACAAACAGAAAACTTCAGGTCAAATACAGTTCTAACACTTCCACACCATTCTCAGCAAATCAAGGAGTGTCACAAGGTTCCTCCCTCTCCACCCTTCTATTCAATAGATACATACAACCCATTTGCGCCATCATCAGAAGACACAGGATCAATTATACCATATATGCGGACAATATAATGATTTACGCTCTGATCATACTTGACAACCCGAACTACACAGGAATAGTGTCCCCCGCAGCCCCCTCTGGTGGCGGCGTAGTGTTTCCACCGAAGAGCTGGGGAGCGCACAAGACTAGGGGTATTGGGGTTGGCCAGGTGAGAGGGTCAAAGGTAGCGGTCCTTTGTGCCTACCTCGTTACCAACTTCCCAAAAGAGTAACTTCACACCAAAGTGGAGGGAAAAAGAAAAAAGGCTTTATTTCTCCTTTACGCAAAAATGGTTCAAAACATACGGCTTTGGGAAAGCCACAGGATTGTATCAGTCTTTACATCAGGTTCAACGCATACAAAAACGGTCAAAGTAACAACTGTTAACTTCACAGTATCTTAAAGTAAGATGAATCCTGCATTCACTTTATGCATTCATTGAACTCCCAAACAGGCTATATCTTCACTGCTGTACAATATGTACATTCCATTGGTTCCTCAGCCTCCTCACCCTCAGATTCCACTGGCATCCATTCCATATCAGATAGCTCTGAGTCTGAAGCTTCGGTAGGGCTGAGTTCTGGCTTTTTAAAAACATGCCATACAGTTTTCCAGTGTTTGTTTGTTAGCTTAGGGTGTCGGCTTCTGGATACAGGATAGAACAATGGCTGTTCATCCGCTATAGTTTTAAAAGCACTCTTGTCACAACATTTAATACTGGCAGTTTTCTTCTTAGGGAAATTATCTGTTAATCTCTGCTTATAAGTATCATTGTTATACAGATAAACTTCTTTCCTCTGGCTTTCTTCTGTGCTAGGCCTAAGCAAACAATCACAAGAAATGGCTGCTTTACCTTTGAGCTTTCTTCTGTCTTTTTCAGGGAAGGCTTGAGGCCTAGTCTGGTTATCCTCCAACTCTTGCTGGCCCAAGTATTCCCACAGTGTCTCTCTTTCCTTAGTGTGTGGAGAAACCCCTCTGAGGCAAGGCTGCAGCTGTTGCCATCGGCCTTTGCTTCCACTCCTGTGGCTGTTGTCTGGTAGCCGCGCCCTTGAAGCTTCTCCCTGCTCACCAGGCCTCTGAGTTCTCCACTTTTCTCTCCAGTTACTTCTATAGATATCTCTCTGAGTACCTTTCTCTCCTTGGATATCTTTTCCAGCTGGGTATCTTTCTCCTGGATATCTTTTCACTGGAGGCCTTTCCTCCACGTCATTCCTCGCATGTCTTTCTCTCAGGCTGTGTCTTAGCCCTTCTCCCTGGATAGGGCTCTCTCTCAAGCTGGATGTTGGAACATCTCTCTCCTTGAGTGCTCTCTGGGCTTGTCTTTCCTTGACTGCTACCACTTCAACTGCTCTGCTTGATTCAGGACTGCCTCTCCTTAAATCGGAACTGACTGGGCCTAAGTCCTGCCCATAGAGGCGTGGTTCTTCTGAATCTATGCTGGCTCTCCTGCTCCCTCTATGTGGCCCTTCAGGATATTGCATCTGAAACTTGTTTTTTTCTAAATTTAAAACTTTTTTTCCTTCTGCAAGAGGGTCCGCTGCATCACAATAGCAGACTGCCTCCTTGAGATGACATGCTGGGTTAACCAAAACAACCTAACAATAAACTACAACTAAACAGAAGCCCTCATTATCACGCAAAATTTTGGATTTACCCCATATCCGACACTGTACTGGGCAGACTAGATGGACCATACTGGTCTTTATCTGCCGTCATTTACTATGTTACTATGTTACAATGAAATAAATCTGAATAACACCACATTACCCATCAAACCCAATGTGAAGTACCTGGGAGTCACTCTGGACAGCAATCAGAATCTCCAATCTCATATCGACAAAACCACCAAAAACGCTTATTTTAAGATGCGAGTTATCAGATGACTCAAACCACTACTCTGCCCAGAACACTTTCGTTCTGTTTGCCAAACAATACTAACCCCCATTTGGGACTACTGCAATCCCATATACCTTGGACTTCCAATACAATCATTACGCCCTCTGCAGATGGCACAAAATACTGCTGCTCAGATTATAACAGGATCATCAAAGTACGACCAAAATCACCCAACTCCACTGGTTCCCTATTACCTCCTGCATAAAATGCAAAACAATATTTAACATCTTTAAAATCAAACACAATCTATCAGCAAACAGCCTGAAGCCGTTAGTCACCAACGACACCAGCACTAGACTAAGGAGGCATCACACTACAAATATGATTACAACACCCAGTGACTACACCAAGACAAAGCAATCAACTTCTGGAAGATCTATATCCCTTGCTGCCCCTGCCTTATGGAACTCTATTCCAGAATGCCTAAGAGACACCTCAGACATCAAAGGGGTATGTTTACTAAAGCGCAATAATGTAGCATTGGTAATGTTAACGCGCGGTAACATCACCGCACGTAACGTTAACGTGCGTTAACGTATCCAGCCGTGGTAAGTCCCGCAGAGGGTGGAGAGAGGGCGGAGAGAAGGGGTCAGTGGGCATGGAGTGGGTGGGGAGAGGCCCTTGCTACACTAATGCTGGAACAGTACCGCGAGTGAAAACCTGTCGGTAGATGCACATTTGCAGGCGAGAGAAATCATTTCAGTGTCAGCAATGTACAGCATAGGCAGGGAGCCCAGGAAAAAGATATAGTAGTGCCCCAATTGCAGCAACAGCATAGTGGCCAAGTATGAAAGGGCACTATGGTGATGGTGCAAATGGGGCATAGGGGGCTGCAGGCGGGGCATGCAGTGGGGGCAGCTGGGGCACAGGGTGGACTAGGCAGATGCCTAGGTGGCACATGGGAACCCAGAAACCTGAAATCAGCAAGACAACATCTGACCAAGGTCAAACATGCCCAGTAGTCTGTGTCCCACAGTGTCCCACCCAGGGGACATCACCCAGCAGGTACTCCAAAGGTCACACAGGTACCACAATACCTGTAATAGGGCAGGCAGTGCACATCTGGGGACCACCCAAACAAGGGTCTACAGACCGTCCCCAGGATAAGACCCAAACAGGTCTGAAACCCAGGGAAATGAACACCCTCTGCCACAGCACGTAGGAAGGCATTGCAGGGTCTGAACACACATTGTCTGAAACATATCTACACCCAGTAGGTCAAACCGGGTACACCATACCGGAGTTGCATGCACTAGCCTGTCCACAGTCTGCTGGCAGAACACAATCTTCAGCCTCCCCAGATGATCTCGCGGCTATCATTGATCTTGCATCCAACCCTCTTAACCTAAGCATCCCAAATTGGATCCTAGGCGACTTTAACCTGCCTACACTACAAGATAATCAAGCATCAGCCTTCCTCGATGCCCTCGAAAATCTTGGCTTCAAGCAATTAGTTAAAGATCCTACTCATATTAAGGGAAATATCCTGGACCTAGTCTTCTCCACGCAAACATCTCTTAACCCAGCCCAGGATCCCATAACATCCATAACTTCTGTTCCTTGGTCAGATCACAAACTGATCATCATCCAGATTCCTTCTCACAAAGCCTACCCAAAAAACAACAAAATTCAAAGCAACTCCGCAAGACCGCCCTCTCGATGTTTCAAGCCTTACAACAGAGATCTTATCCTTGCGGAAATGCAACAACTCATCTCTGAAACCACCCAGAACCTTGACGACCTAATTTCTCACTGGAACAATTGCCTCAGCTCAATCGCCCTACGCACACCAACCAATAGGCCTCCAGGTAAAAGAATGAGTGCCCCATGGTACTCAGCTGAGCTTAGAGCATCGCTTAACCAATTACGGAAACTAGAGAAACGCTGGCGCCGATCTCATTCTTTAAATGACCAGACAACATACAACTGTCATCTGGCTGCGCATCGCAACGCAATCACCGATACGATGAAGCAGTACTACTCTGATACCTTAAAGAGATCGCTTAATAAACCACATGACCTTTTCGACCTGGTCAAGACTCTATCGAAGGAACCATCCTCTGGACCTCCATTTGAGATACACCCACAAGACTTTGCAACCTACATCCAATCCAAGATATGCCAGACCAACAAAACCTCTACCACAACCACCGCCACAGAGCAAGACTGCCAAACAGCTCTAACCATGTTCTCTACCCCCACCAAGAGAGGAATTGAAGACACCATTGCAGCCCTTAATACTACCACTGCCCAGTCCGATCCATGCCCAGCCTTCTGGATCAAGGAGCTTCGCAGTCACTTCAGCCCAGTACTATCCAAAATAATGAACCTCTCCTTCTCAACCGGCTCTTTCCCTTCAGCCCTTAAACATACCTCTATCAGACCTCTGCTAAAAAACTGCAAGCTCGATCCCCAACAGATAGAATCCTACAGACCTATATCCAGCATTCCACTACTCGCGAAGATCATTGAAAAGGAGGCTCAACGTCAATTGCAGGACCACATCGACTCCACTGCACCTTTAGACCCCTGCCAACATGGTTTTAGGGAATTCCATGGAGTGGAAACCCTTCTTACCACTCTCTTCTGCAAGATAATCACTGGCATTGACGACATCCGTCAAGGATTTGCTCTCATCTTTCTGGACATCGCTGCAGCTTTTGATTCAGTAAACCATGAGCTTCTATTAGGACGACTGATTGACAAAGGCATTAATAGAAGAGCGCTTGAATGGTGCAGATCCTACCTGTCCGAAAGATGGCAGCATGTTCGTTCTGGAGGGATAAATTCAGAACCTTTCCACCAAAGCCAGGGAGTCCCACAAGGATCCTCCCTTTCTGCGCTTTTGTTCAATATTTACATGCAGCCAATTTGTAATATCATCCGGTCCTTCAATGTTGATTGCATGTTATACGCAGACGACGTCCTGCTTTACATACCCTTCTCTACTGAGCATTTGGACCTCTCCCCACTCACGAGTTGTTTCAATGCAATATCTGACTGGCTTCTTTCTCAAAATCTCAGAATACAACATAAGAAAACGGAAGTACTCTTCATTACGAGGAACCCCAACTTTACCCCACCACAATATCTTAAAGTAAAAGAAGCTGAGCTGCAATCTAAACCCTCAATACGTTACCTGGGAGTCACTTTAGATCAACGCCTTGATATGAAGGCCCACATAGGAAACATAGTCAGATCAGTTTACTACAAGATCCGCTCACTCAGGCATCTACGTTCCATGCTGGAACCAACTGATTTCCGGACAATTTTCCAGGCGTTGATCATACCTCATTTTGACTATGCCAATGCCATCCTACAAGGTCTTCCCCAATCTACCTTGAACCCGCTGCAGCTAGCCATGAACGCAGCAGCAAGAGTCCTCCATGGAGCCTCCCGGAACGACCATGTGAGGCCTCTGCTGATACAGCTGCATTGACTACCCATCCAGGCTAGAATAGTTTTCAAGACCTTGATAATCACTTTTAAAGCTGTTAACAATCTCTCATCTGCATCCTTAACCTCCCTCATCCATATCACATCCCCAAATAGAGCAAGAAGATCCATGTCTATAAACTCTCTAAAAGTCCCGAAGGCACTAACTGTTTGCACTAAATCGACAGCCAACAGAGCCTTCAGTCTCAGTGCCCCAAGATGCTGGAATGCATTACCCCCTGATATCCGGGCTATTAAGAGCCTATCACAGTTTAGGAAAGCCCTCAAATGCCACCTCTTCAACAAGTACCTTATAGAGCCCAACGACATCCCCTAGAGCCAAAAGACACCCAATGATACCATTTCCAGACAAATTTATGGTATCTCAACAACACACCAAGTTTGATACTCAAACCCATAGTGGTGTTTATGTTTCTATGAAACCTCTGTTCTTATGATTCCATGTAGTAAGTTTTGTAAATAGTTTACCCCTGTTATTCAAGTTTTTGTGCCCTGTTATCTGTAAACTCATACGTGTTAACTGTACTGAGCATTTTTGTTCCATGTAAACCGCGCTGATGATGAATAGTGCGGTATATAAGAGACTGTAAATAAATAAATAAATAAATCTACCTACATTTACCAGGTGCACCCTAGACAATATTTGCCAGATCACCAACCTGACAACCCCGAGCCATCTTCCCCAGGATTGGCAGGCACATATCATTGGCAGGCAGTTCCGGGAGGGAAGTGTGGATGTCTATGTAGGCACCCCTACCCCAGACCCCACACCCTAGGCAGCCGCTGACCCGCACATTGGATGGCCTGGGACTGTGCACCACCAGCACCACCAGAATATGGGCATGTCAGCATGGTGGGGAGGGTTGCTGGTGGTGGAGGGGGCAGTGTCATCTGCCCACAGCAGACCTAGCCCAAGCCCTGGTCAGGTGGGTGGCGTACAGTGCAAAAGACAAGGTTTGTCTGATGAAGTCATGGTATCTCCAGGGACTGACCTGCCTCTGTGGTAACAGTATGGTGCAGATCACTCCCTCCTTCTATCCCGATTACGTGACGCCGGACTCTGTAGCACAGTCTTTCGGTGGTTCCACTCCTTTCTTTCCTCCCGCTCTGGTGCTGTTCTCCCCTCTTCCCTTCACTCCCCACCATCTGACTCCTTCCCCCTATCCTGCGGCGTTCCACAGGGTTCAGTGTTAGCCCCTCTCCTCTTCAATCTTTTCCTGACTCCCCTCACACTTCTCATTCAGCAATTTGGTATCTCTGCCTTCTATTACGCCGATGACATTCTCCTTTTGCACCACACCTCCCCCATCAACCCTGACCTTGCCCCGCTTAACTCCTGTCTGGCTGCTGTCTCCACCTGGATGTCTCAGAATTGCCTGCACCTCAACCCCTCCAAAACAACAGCAATCTGGTTTCCCCATGGCCACCCCCCTCCTTTAACGGCTCCCTCTTTTTCCGGCTTTCCCATCTCACTGGTCACTACTTTTCGGTATCTCGGCGTCCTTTTTGATTCGGATCTTACCTTCTCTGCTTATGTTTCCTATGTTTTCAAAACTTCCTTTTTTTACCTTAGGCAAATTCGCGCTATTCGCCCTTTCCTATCTCCCTCTGCTCTGGCCACCCTTCTGCTTGCTCTCGTCATCTCCCGCATAGATTTCGCCAACTCAATTTTTTCCGGCATCACTAAGACCCAACTGTCACGACTTCAGCGCATTCAAAATACTGCCGCTCGCCTTATCTCCTACTCTTCCCCCAGAGACCATGCTACTCCTCTCCTTTCCCGTCTTCACTGGCTTCCTATCTCCTTTCGCATTCATTTCAAACTTCTTACGCTCACTCATAAAGCTCTCCATACCTCCACACCACTATACCTGTCCGATCTCATTCACTTCCACACCCCCAGACACACCCCTCGCTCCTTCCACCTCAACCGCCTTGCACTCCCCTCCCCCTCAGCTGCTCATCTTCAATCTACCCGATCCTCAGCCTTCTTCTTCATTGGCCCAGCCCTATGGAACTCCTTACCCACCTCTCTCCGTCTGGAGCCTCATCACACCACTTTCAAACAAGCTCTGAAGACCCACCTTTTCTCCCTTGCCTTCAATTACCCTCCTCTCTAGCCTATCCTCCCCCCCACTTTGTCTACCCTCCCTTTTGTTTCCGTTTTTTTCTTTTACCTCTTCTCCTTTCCTGTCAAAGAAAATTTGTAACTTCTTTTCCGTTTTCAGCCTTGTGCCTGTTGTACTTTAACTTTTTTGTGATTGTAAACCGCCCTGCTTAATACTGAAGGGCGGTCAAGCAAATTCAATAAACATAAACATAAACATACACACAGCCAGTGTGTCTTGGAGCAGAAAGTCACAGGTTCAGGTCCCAGCTGTGGCTCCTGCAGACCATGTCCCCACATTTTACCCAACATAGCACATACAACATAAATATGTGCACTCCCTAAAGCATCGGCCAACAGGGGTACAAACACCCCCACACACAGGCTCCACTATCCAAAGCCTCATGGAGAGTCAGGCTGTTGGGCCTGGCACAGAACAGCAGTTACCACCAAGGCACTTCTACTACCACCTGCATACCTTAGCAATGCCT
Source organism: Ichthyophis bannanicus (assembly GCA_033557465.1). NCBI lineage: Eukaryota > Metazoa > Chordata > Amphibia > Gymnophiona > Ichthyophiidae > Ichthyophis > Ichthyophis bannanicus. The sequence continues at coordinate 1,099,789,972 of CM066033.1, read as the reverse complement.
GCACTGTGCTCAGGGCTAGTGTGGCAGGCAGGGCTGCCAACCACCCCTATCTTTGCACAATGCCGAAATAGGAGTGGGAGTGTGCGTATGTCTATCCATTGTTTAGTGGCTGCCTACACCTCACTGGGCCCACAATGCTTACACTGTTTCCAGCGTTAGCCTGCCAATGTGCATAATGAGGAACATGGTATTGTGAGTATGGGCCGGACAGGGCAGACTGGGCAGGATGCATCTGCACAGGGTGTAGGGCACTGCCTGGGACATTGTAGAGCCCACCCACCACCTGCATGGACAGGGTGGCCACAGCATGTCATGCTGTGAGGTCACTTTCACTCTGACTGAGCAGTGACCATGGCATGTCTAAGTTCCCACATAGTGTTATACAGTGTTTCCCACAAGTGATATCTGTGTGTTTCCTGTTCTTGGACCCAATCACTGAGATACCTGCTTGGTGTCTGTGCCCACATCTGGGTACACATAGTTTTTCTGGGTACATGCACTATGGACTGGCTAGCGGACTGTCTGCAGTTAGCATGTGAATGGCTAGAACACCTTGCAGGGTACAGCAGGTGCAGACTGACTGTGCTCTCTGCTGGTGAATGTCAGATCATGTTGGGGGGCAGCTGAGTATTTCCAAGCCTACTGCCTATCTGCCAGTGCCCTTGGAACATGTACAGATCTGCATCAACTGCCCTGCACACTCCCCTTCCGCCAGCAGAACTAGTGTTGCTGGCCCCTCAGCATGTCCCTCCACTGCCTACATTGCAAAGATGTAGAGTGTGGGTCTGTTGGGGGCATATCCTGTACACCATCCTGACCCAGAAAGGGCAGTTTGGTAGGTGGTGCTATATAATCCGCATGTGAGTCCAGACACCCCCCTGCTCATGTAATAATTGAGCATGGCAACCACACTGGATATGCACTATTTGGGATGCAACATGACCACAGGGACTAAACATGACTGGGGAATACAGATGGACACGGGATTATCCTAGGTGTGGATGCAAGGAATACCTGACACACACTGGCAATAATGTGGACCTGCAGCAAAGCTTATCTCAACCAACCCGGGTACCGCAGACCTGGTGCTGGGCGCCACACCTCACCCTCAGGGTGAGCACAGAACCCACACAATGGCATGGTCTGTAGCTACTCTGTGCCAGTATCACACATGGTCAGTTCCTCCTACCAAGCTGAGGTGCTGGAAAAGTGCATACCCCATCTGGTGATCAGATGTAGACCACTGATCTGCATGTGCAGTGCATCATGGTTACCGTGGGTTTACCCTATCCTGGCAAACACAGCAGACAGTTTGTGCGGTGACCTGCAGTCTTTCTGTAGTCAGCCATTGCTTTGACAAAAGCCATAGAGGTGTAGCCCACCAGTTAATACAATGACCTCATCGCCAGGGGTCATGGGTTCAATCCCTCATTGGTCTCATTTTAGTAAGCCTGTTTGACGCAAGTCCTTTTCATGCCTGTAACAGTCAGACACATCTCTGCAATCTGTGCTACCAGTCAAGAACACCCTCACCTCAGTGACCTAACCAAAGGTGCCTTATAAAGTGCTTTGGCATAAGGCGCATTATAAGGCGCCGCAAACTTAGGTGCCCTATAAAGTGCCTTGGCCTAAGGCGCTTTCTAAGGCACCGTAATCCAAGTTGCCATAAAACGCACCTTAGGCCTAGACGGCTGAAAGCTTGACACGCCGTAACGTAAAGCGCCATTGGCCACAAGATATCGGTTCGTCTGCACAATATGACCTGGTGTGTGTAGCACAGTGGTTTGTTGAAATGCCAGTCAACAATGTAGGGTGTGTTCAAATCCCTGAACATGACAAAGTTATGTAAATTCTATGAGAATGTGGCATGTTGCACCCTCAGAGGATAGGCATGGCCCGGAATGCAAATATGAATCAGGCATCCCCAAAATGCAACCAAAACAAATAGACTAACGCACAGTACTATGCGAGCTACGGGTGTGTTATGTGCATAGTAACACACATACTACTGCGCCTCACTGCTCAGGCATACTATTACTGCATCATGAGGCCATGGACTAAAAACACCAGACAAGATGGCGTCCAGGTCTAGGAAGCCTGCTTTCACCCACGGGGACCTGGACCTCCTGTGACAGCTCATCTGTTGCCACCAGAAGCGCCTGTTCCCAGGCTCCTCCTGGCGGCAGGACCTCACCAGGGTGAGGAGGGCCTGGGGGCGCCTCACCAGGAGATTTAATAGAGCTGCAGACTACCTACATGAGGTAAGTGCATGGGGACAGGTCACACAAACCAAGGAGTACAACACAATAGCCAGAAATCAACACACATATCAAACAAGCACAACATGGGAAAAGGATGGGCCTATGGGTCAACCTGGGATCAATGTAGGTCCTCCCGTTGATGTGCACAAGTCTGCCCTATCCCCAGGAGGCCACAGGCCACATTACAGAGGTCTGTTATTCATCCTGGTGCTACGGTATGTGCGCCTGTTGTTGTGTGCAGGTCTGCCCTATCCCCAGGAGGCCTTGGGCCTGGTCACAGAGGTCTGTGATTCATCCTGGTGCTACGGTAAGTGTGCCTGTTGTTGTTGTGCGCAGGTCTTCCCTATCCCCAGGAGGCCCCAGGCCTGGTTACAGAAGTCTGTGATTCATCCTGGTGCTACGGTAAGTGCGCCTGTTGTTGTGTGCAGGTCTTCCCTATCCCCAGGAGGCCTCAGGCCTGGTCACAGAGGTCTGTGATTCATCCTGGTGCTACAGTAAATGCACCTGTTGTTGTGCGCAGGTCTGCCCTATCCCCAGGAGGCCTCAGGCCTGGTCACAGAGGTCTGTGATTCATCCTGGTGCTATGGTAAGTGTGCCTGTTGTTGTGCGCAGGTCTGCCCTGTCCCCAGGAGGCCTCAGGCCTGGTCACAGAGGTCTGTGGTTCATCATGGTGCTACGGTAAGTGCGCCTGCTGTTGTGCACAGGTCTGCCCTATCCCCAGGAGGCCCTAGGCCTGGTTACGGAGGTCTGTGATTCATCCTGGTGCTACGGAAGTACGCCTGTTGATGTGCGCAGGTCTGCCCTAACCCCAGGCGGCCCCAGGCCCATTCACAGAGGTCTGTGTTTAATCCTGGTGCTATGGTAAGTGCGCTTGTTTATTTATTTATTTATTTATTTATTAACATTTCTTATATACCGCACTATTTGCCATCAGCGCGGTTTACATGGAACAGAAACATCCGACAAATTACATATGTCTGGTCATTACATTTAACAGGAAATTGAACTTGGAGAACAGGGTAAACTATATACATAGGAAGTGTAATGAGAAAGGATACTGTTTGGTGTTTTACATTGTAGAGGACGCCTGTTGCGAGGGCTTGCCTGTTTGACTACTACTATTGTTGAGGTGCTCGCTATTCGAGTAGGACTGAGGTTCGGAGCTGTCTGTGAGATATTTGATGAAGAGGAAATGTTTAAGGGCCTTTCTGAACTGGCTCAAGTTGGGGATTGCTCTGATATGTGCAGGTAAGGTATTCCATAGACTTGGGGCACAGAGTCGGAAGGCTCTGTTAGCTGTTGTTTTGGTGCATCTTGTTGTTTCTTTTGGTATTGCTAGCATGTTTGACTCTGCGGTTCTTCTTGGTCTGTTAGGTGCAAGTGGTTGGATGAGGTCAGATAGAGAGGAGGAGGAGAGCCCCTTGCCAGCTTTGAAAGTCATCAGCAAGGTCTTAAAACTGATCCTGGCTTGAATGGGGAGCCAGTGTAACTGTTTCAGGAGGGGTGTCACATGGTCTCTCCTGGATGCCCCAAAGAGTACCCGTGCTGCACTGTTCATAGCAAGTTGCAGGGGTTCAGGGTGGACTGGGGGAGCCCTTGTAGTATGGAGTTTGAATAAGCGAAATGGGGAATGATCAGGGCTTGGTAAATGGTGCAGAAATCATCTGGTTCGAGTAACGGGCGTAGGTGTCTGAGGGATCTGATTTTTTTTGTGTAATAAATTTTATTGAGCAAAGTTCAATAACATACAGTCCAATACTTGAAACACAACACTGTAGTACATTCCCCAATCCCCTTAGAACATGACCAACCAGCCACCAAATAGCAAGGTACAATAACAAATCCGTTACAGTAGCCAGTACAACTATCAAAACCACAAGCAGGTAACAGGCAGCAGAAATTAACCATCCCTGTATTCAGAACCCCTCCCCTCTCATACCACCCAAATCAGAATAAGAGGGGGACCTCTACATTAGAGATTCAAAAAGAAACAAGTACAGAAGTGCAGTTACATACAATAACACAATACAAAACAGATCAATCAAACCAGAAAATTAGGGAATAAGCAGCCCAAAACAGGCTAGCAAGAAGTGAATAAATCACTACTACTTCCATACCCTTCTAAACCGTAAAGTAGAAGGTACCCACAATGCCTGAAATCAATAGAGGTAAAAGCAAAACTCTGCTCCTATAACCCTTCTCCCCCCCCCAAAAATCCCAATCCCAGCCCAGCCCCCCTGCCACTTCCCTCCCCCCCCCTACTAACCCTGATGTCCTAGCACCCTCCCGAGATGAGGGAGGAAGGAAGAAAAAGAAAAGGAAAAGCAAGCCGAAACAGGAAGAACAGATCCGAAAGACAACCCCTTCCAAGAGAAGAAACCTCTCAGACCGCCCAACATAACAGGTTGCAGACTGTCAAGTGTCTTCTTGAAACACTAAGCTCAAAGATCCTCTTCTAGAAAAGGACGACCCCGAATCGAAGCAGTCATTTTTTCCAACCGGTACATTTCCCAGCACTTAGCATGCCATTCAATCAAAGAGGGTGCCCTACTGCGTTTCCAGAAGCGAGCCAGCACCGATCCGGCTGCCAAAAGAAGGGACTGCACCAGTCTTCTGAGAGGACGCCGGGAAGGGAATTCCGGACACATCCCCAATAAACAAGACGCCATCTCAACTGGGAGAGTCACCTGCAATTTTAACGCAATATGTCCCGTTACCCCCCGCCAATATTTCTGAATGTACGGACACCACCACCACATATGATCAAAAGTGCCCTGGCGGCCACACAATCTCCAACAGAGCGGATCATCAGCTCGTCGCCAGTGAAAGAGAGCAACCGGCGTGATACTTAAGCAATAAAGAATCTGAAGTTGGGTATGAAGTAACCCCAGCGAGATGGAACAAGAATGGGAATAAGAATATACCTCCAGCCAGAACTCCTGCCCCTTACCCGGCAGAGTCATCTCCCAACGTTGTTGAGGAAGCTTCATAGTTGGCGGGGTCGTAAAGTCAGTTAACACATGCCTGTACAACCGAGCTATGAACGCCTTAAGTTTTCTAGATATAAAAAGATCTTGCTCCCAACCTCTAGGACGTCGAGATAGTTCAGTCATTGAGAATTGAGTAGTCAAGCAGTGAAAGATTTGCAGATACTGAAACAAAGATAGGGAGCAACCCAAGCGTTCCTCTAAGTCTCGCTTTGTAGGAGGTCTTAAATGTACATACAAAGATGATAATCTGATCACTAATAAATCCAGGTTCGATCCCTTGAACATGTCACGGATAAAGCCCAGACCCCCCAGGACAATAAAGGGCGATTGGGAATTAGAAACCCCCGCCTGCTTACAGATCCGCCGCCATGCCATCCAACAGGGCCCAATAAACACATGCATCTGCACCTGACGAATCTCGCGATACTCAGAAAGAAAAGGTACCATGTTCAATGGGATCGGGCGTAGCCAATCCACCTCCAGCGAGGCCCATTCCGCCCCTACGTGAATTCTCCACAGGAGTAGTGATCTCAAACAAATACATGAATAGTATAATTCCGGATCAGAAAGACCCATCCCTCCAGACCCTCGAGGCAGCATAAGTAGCCGCCAACCAATCGCCGGTCGCTTCCCCCGCCATATAAATCTAGTAATGGTCATTCGAAGCTTCTGAAAAAACTTGCGAGGTAGAGTGATAGGTAGTTGCATAAAGAGAAAAAGCAGCCTGGGTAAGATCAACATCTTGTAAGAATTAATACGGCCTAACCATGTAACCGAGCAAGAACTCCAGCGTTCTAAGTCTGCCTGAATTGAGTGCAAAAGGGGAATGTAATTCAAACTATACAGCCACGAAATATCACGATGAATGACAATGCCTAAGTATTTAAAGTGATCAACCACCGGGAAATCTCCTCCAAAGTCCTGTACATCAGCGGAGGAACGAGACAGACAGCGCAAAAGCGTGGACTTCTGGCGATTAATAGAAAAACCAGAAACCGAGGAGAAACATTCTAAAATACAGAGCACGATAGGTAAAGCCCAAGAAGGTTCCCTCAAATAAATTAAAGTATCATCCGCGTATAAGGAAATAGAATGCCATTCCGACCCGAGGTAAATTCCGATGTCCTCTGCTTTTAACCTGATATGGGCTGCCAGCGGTTCCATTGCAAGTGCAAACAGCAAAGGAGATAGAGGACAACCTTGTCTCGTGCCTCTCGCCAGACAAAAGGAAGAAGAAACCGAGCCATTAACAGACACCATCGCCTGAGGATTAGAGTATAATGCTGTAATCCAGGTACAAAAGATCTGCCCAAACCCAAATTCCCGCAGAACCTGCAAAAGATAAGGCCACTCTATTTTATCAAAGGCCTTCTCAGCATCCAACGAGAGAATGCCGTACGATCCATCGTCCCGTGCCAGTCGCTGCAACACATTGATCAGCCTATGGACATTCTCAAACCCATATCTGTTTTTAATGAAGCCAGTCTGATTCGGGTGAACTATATCAGGTATAAGTTTCCCCAATCGACTAGCCAAAATGGAGGAAAAAATTTTGTAATCTAAATTCAGAAGAGAAATAGGACGATAATTAGAACAGTGCAGAGGGGCTTTAGTAGCCTTTGGAATTACAACAATAGGCGCCTGATAAAAGGAAGCAGGGAGAGTCTGCCGGATAAGTATTTCATTAAAAACGGAGAGCAGATTTGGAGCAAACAAATCCGGGAAAGTCTTATACAACTCAGCAGGTAAAAGATCGGGGCCTACCACCTTAGCAGATTTAAGATTCTTCAAAGCCAACAGTACCTCCTCTAAAGTAAACGGTCTATCCAGGTGATCCCGATCTTCCGCAGAAATGTGTGGGAGATTAGCCTCTTGCAACCACGCCGAAATGTCCGATGGAGTCGCCGATAGCTCGCTAGTATATAGATGTTTATAAAATCTAGCAAACTCAGCCATGATATCCTTGGATCGATACAGCGTTTGACCCTGTGGCGAGTTAATGGCAGTCACCCGGCGTCGCTGCCGCTGTCTTTTTAATTGCCACATCAGCAGCTTCCCTGCCTTATTACCCTGCTCATAATACCGCTGTTTAGTGCGCAACAAAAGCGATGCTGTATGATCAGCTTCCAAAGCCGCTAATTCCCCTCTACGCTTAGTCAATAACGTCCACACCCTGTTACCACCCCCTTCCGATGAGTTATTTCCAACTCCGCAATTTCTTTCCGTAAAATCTCCTGTTTGACTGAAAACCGTTTCTTAAACGCACTCGACAAAGAAATAAGTTGTCCCCGGAGGACCGCTTTCCCTGCTTCCCACAAAAGAGCTCTAGAAATGTCAGAGGAGTCATTGAACTGCAAATATTCCAACCAACCTTTCCGCACCCCTTCCGCAAACTCCGCATTCAATAAGAACTCCCTAGGAAGAGACCACACCCTAGCCGAGATGTCATCCACCCCTAAGGCGAGATCAATAGATATGATAGCATGATCAGAAGACCCCATGGTCCCTATAGCCGCCTGAGACAACCAAGAGAGCTCCGATCGAGATATGAGCCATCGGTCAATACGAGAATGGCACTGATGTACCGACGAATAAAATGTGTAATCCCTCTCACAAGCATGTAGGTGCCTCCACACATCACACAAATCAAACTGGGCGTCCCACTCCTCCAAAGCCCTCCCCAAGGGGGACCATGAGAGGCGATTCCCTGAACGGTCTAGCTCAGAGCAGACACAGTTGAAATCTCCTCCCACAATCAACGGTCCCTGACTAAAGGTCTGAAGCGCCTTCGAGAGATCCACCAGAGAATTCTCACCGCTGTTGGAGGGAGATACACATTCACGAACGTCAGTGTCAAACCCTGAATAGTACCCACCAATATCAAAAAACGACCCTCCGGGTCACTAACACTATCAACCAGTTGAAAGGGGCAAGCATTGGACATCAGAATAGCAACCCCTCGTTTCTTGGTAGAATAATTAGCTAAATAGATTTGTGGGAACTTACTTTTAGCTGAATCAAAGTGATCCTTCTTAGAAAAATGGGTTTCCTGGAGAAATATGATCTCGGCTTTCTCCCTGCATAGCTGATCCAACACCCTTCTACGCTTAACGGGGCTATTTAGACCATGAACATTCCAAGAGATAGCCCTAACCATACCTAAATCTGAAAAAGAGCCAATGAGAAGCGACACTCCATAACAGAGTCTGGAGCCAGGGACGTCCCAAAACGCCAGGACCAGATCTTCCAAGCCCTAAACCCCATATAAATGGAAAAAAGACAGAGAAAGTACTCTGAATAAACAAAAAAGACCAGGATATGCTTAGGTCATCAAGGTTCCCCTTCTGCCCCTCCTCCCCCACCCCACCCCCAGCCCCAACATTCCCCCCTCCCCTCTCCCCTTCCCCTCCCATCTGCATCCCCCCCACATTCCTATAACAACAGGAAGTATAGGTACTATAGAACCCTCCCAATGCAGATGACACTATAAGTGCCATCAACTGAGGCATAGAGGAAAGAAGAAAAACAAGAGTTTCCCCAGCTGCCCCCCCCCCCCTCAGACCGGCTCAAAAAAAGAAAACAACAAACCTAGCCCCAAGAACATACCTTCATGATAAAGAATGTAAATCTAACCTCCCTCCCCCACAGACATCACCTCTCCCCCATAAACCTCACTCATCCTTCACCACCTCCCCCTACTGTAGCTAACCCCCAAGTCCCTACATACTGGAACTATGCTCAACCAAGGGCCCTACAAACCAACCTCCCCTAGGGCAAATGTATAAGATATAACCCTTCCAAACACACACACCCTCAGTCCTTAAACAAACAGAAAGCTCAAGTGGGAGCAGTAGTGTCCATTGCCTTCTGCAGATTGGAATCAGCTTCAGAATTAGAGGATCTCCGGGAACGCGGCATCTTACGGCGCTTCGGTAGAGATGTCTCCCATTCTCCATGTGTGCCTCTTTGTCGCAATGGGCGCTCTCCATGTTGCATTACATCAAGAAAGTCCATTGCTGTCGACAAATCAGTGATTTTCTGAGTGCAGTTATTCCAATCAAATATCAGGGCAAAGGGGAATCCCCATCTGTAAGATATTTCTCTCTTCTGTAAAGCCTGAGTTAAAGGTCTAAAGCTCCGTCTACGCTATATTGAGAAAGGTCCTGATAAATTTGAAGCTCCTGACCCTTGAAGACAACTGATCTCTTCCCCCACAGACTTCTCATAAGTGCCACTTTGTTGGAGAAGAAGCAGAAGCAGATGATAATCGCTCTCGGTTTTGAGTTAGAGGAATGCTGAGCCCCCATAGCTCGATGTGCACGTTCCAGTCGAACCAGTTTAGGAGCATTGGGTAGGCAAAAGGCATACAGTTCTTGGACTAACGACATTGTATCTTCTGATCTACCCTGTTGTTCCTGAAGACCCAGTATTCTCAAATTATTGCGGCGCTGTCTATTTTCAAGATCATCCTGTCGTTCTTTTAGCTCCTTCGAGAGTTGGTCCAATTTCACAATTTTGGTCTGGAGGGCCAAAGACGAGTCCATTTGCTCCCCGATATTTAGTTCAGTCTGCGTAACCCTGTCATCCAGAGATTTTATATCAGAGCAAATATCACTCACCGTCTTTGAGAAATCTTGCCGAAACAACTTGAGCTCTTTTAAGATTTCCATAAAATCCGCTTTGGTAACTGGAGACTGCAGCCCAGAAACAGAAGCTTTAGAGCTGGAGAGATTTTCCGTGGTGTGGGAGGGCTGGGTAGTATTAGAATCTGAAGATCTCCCGAACTTGGAGAGGGAAGCTGCGTAGGATTTTGCCGTAGCCATAATGGACACACAGAACTGCCGAGACGATTGGAAGAAATCTCACTTTGTGTGCACTAATGCAATTAAGTAGAGTGGACGCTCTTCTGTAAGACTCCAGCAACTGGTCCCACAACTGAGATACAATGTAGCTCCTGATGAAGAAGGGTGACTTTCCCCTAACAGTGAGCAGGGAAGACTCTCAGCAGGGGAATTAACCCCAGCTCCTCCATCAGAAGTAGCTCATCTTCACTAGAGTATTCTCTCCAGCACTTAAATCCAGGGAGCAGCACCGAAAAGCAAACAAAACTGACTGCAGGAACAATAGAGTACATAGACCCTGCAGTACCGCCCAAAAACACACGAGGGCGCCCCCCTACAAAAAATCAGCTGTACCGGTATAGCAGATCATGCACAGCACTTTTCACCCGACGTCCAGATACAGCAGTGGCATCAAATAGCAGGCGGCTGTAGCAGAGCCAACAGGATCAACTGAAGTGTGAGCTGCCCCGACAGCAGCTTGCCGCTCCGAATCAAATTTGCCTGGATAGGAGCTCCCTTGAAGAAGCAGCAGCTGTCAATCACTGGCAGCAGCCATCTTGTAAACACTTATGTGTTTCAAGCATGCGTTTCAGGAACCGGCAGCCATCTTAGAGGGATTCATTTCTGCACGTAGCACACAGCAACAGGAGCTCTGATGTCGTCAACTCTGATGTCGTCAGCACCAGCTTGCGTTCCAAGCGATTTTCCCGCCTTTACTCAGACCCCCATCTGCATTCCAACTCCAATCTCACAGGTACAGCCATTATTTTGTCAATTTAGGCACTTGGACTCAGTTTATTTGTTCATTGAAAAATCGCGGGAGAGAGGGGATAGCGGAATCAAAGTCGCTAAATTAACATTTAATTCGCTGAGAGGATCCTCTCACTTAGGCATTTTCCCCCTCTCTTTTCAAAAACTGCAACACTCACGTTTTATTCAGGGTAGCACATGGAAGATGGAGTCAGGCAAGACAGCTAAAGATGAAGTTTCCCCCCGATTTCTTCATGCCTTTAATCTTGCAGATCTGCTGCAACTAACTGTACCGAAGAGACTATAACAGTCTCGGTTCAGAGGTCTTCACAGAACAAAGCACCATCAGGGAGATCAGAAGCCTAAGACAGCATTTTAGTCAGATCAGGAGACAGAAGCATAGATAGGCAAGTCAGCTAAATCAGCGCTTACACTCCGATGTAGATGTGATGTTGTTCATAGAGCTGCCTCAGTAAAATATTAAGTGCAGAAAACAACAGCCAGACACCGCTGTCACCTCCGATGAGAGTATCGCTGGGGCATAATTCAGATCAGGAGAGCGATCCATCGGAAGCATATTAATCAGCTAACATACCCCTTCTCATTCAGTATGCAGACAGGGAGAGCAATCCATCGGCAGCACAGATCTACAAAACAGCTTCAGCAGAATACCGTAGGCAGGAAAGAACAGACAGTCATTCTTCACTGTCACCTCCGATGAGAGCAGCGCCGGGGAGATCATTAGCCTGGGGCAGTTTTCAGTCAAGAAGAGCGATCAGACAGTAACATGATAATCAGAGAACTTAGCCCTTCCTATTCAGAGCATTTTCAAACTGAAAAATGCAGTTTAAAAGCCTAAAATCCTTGTGTAGGAAGGAAGCAGCTAAGGAGCTCTAGTAAATTGTGGCCATGTTGATTGGGCTCACGAGCGCCCCCCCCAGGGATCTGATTTTAAAGTAGATCACCTTTACGGTATTGGCTATGTGTTTCTTCATGTCGAGATTTTGGTCCAACGTCACTCCAAGGTAACGTATAGCAGGTTTCACTTGTAGTTCAGCATCCTTTACCTTCACACAGCTTGGTGGTATGAAGTTTGGATTCCTCGAGATGAAAAGAACCTCCGTCTTCTTGTGTTGGATTCGCAGATTTTGTGATAGGAGCCACTCCGATATGGTGTTGAAGCAATTAGTCAGAGGGGCGAGGTCTAGTTTATCCAATGATACTGGCATGTATAACAGCACATCGTCAGCATATATCATGCAACTAACATTGAAGGATCTAATGATGTTGCAGATGGGTTGGATGTATATATTAAACATCAAGGATGATAGGGAGGATCCTTGAGGCACTCCTTGACTTTGTTGAAATGGTTCCGATGTAGCCCCGTCTGCTCGAACATGCTGCCATCTTCCAGACAGGTAGGATCTGCACCATTTGAGCGCTGTTCCGCTGATACCTTTTTCTCTTAGCCGGCAGAGGAGAATCTCATGGCATACAGAGTCGAAAGCTGCTGCTATATCTAAAAAGATGAGTGCGAAACCATGTCGTATGTTGTCAACGCCTTAAATTATATTGTTGAAAAGGGCTGTGAGTAGTGTTTCCACTCCATGTGACTCTCTGAATCCATGTTGGGATGGATCTAGTGGGGCAGTAGTGTCAATATGATCCTGTAATTGCCTGTGCACTACTTTTTCAATGATTTTTGCGAGCATAGGTATACTAGATATGGGCCTGTAAGACTCTACATTTTGGGAGTCTAGCTTGGTGTTTTTAAAAAGAGGTCTGACGGAGGTCTGCTTGAGAGTAGGGGGGAATGACCCAGTGTTAAAGGATTGGTTTATAATGTTGGCTATAATTGGAGAGAGGTCACATCGCAGGTCTTTTATCCAGAATGCCGGACAAGGATCTGTGTGTGCAGTGGTAGTGTTTAGGGCTAAGATGGTATCTTCGATAATTTTCTTTGAAGGTGTAGAGAAGGATGTTAGCAATGCTGGGAACTCTTGCTCGTCGGGGGGGGGGGGGGGTCAGGTATTACTATTTTGTCGGTATTGCACATTTTGGATTGCATGTAGACCGCATAGTCCTGCAGGTGAATATCGCCATGGTGCTTGTTGAGGTGCACAAGTCTGCCCTATCCCCAGGAGGCCTCAGGCCACATTACAGAGGTCTGTTACTCATCCTGGTGCTATGGTATGTGCACCTGTTGTTGTGCACAGGTCTGCCTTATCCCCAGGAGCCCTCAGGCCTGGTCACAGAGGTCTGTGATTCATCCTGGTGCTACAGTAAGTGCACCTATTGTTTTGAGCAGGTCTGCCCTATCCCCAGGAGGCCTCAGGCCTGGTTACAGAGGTCTGTAATCATCCTGGTACTATGGTAGTTGCGTCTGCTGAGGTGCACAGGTCTGCCTTATGGCAAGGTGGGCCCTGGACCATACAGATGTGGCAGGTGCAGGCCTGTGACCCACAGTGTCTGAACATAAGCAGGCCAGCATGGCTAGCTTGACCTGTAAATGAGGCCTGTGGAGAGGCATATAGGATTGCACATCCCCCAATATGCTGCTATTGTAAGATAGAACTCAGTAGAAGTATAGAATTAGCTTAGGTAAGCAGAACTGCAGTATTGAAAGATGGAAAAATACAGAAAAGACATGTTTAAAAGTTACTGATAAGAAAAAGTACATCTGCAAAGAAATAATTGGGAGTGCTGACAGATGAGTTGCAGAGCCCAGCTCCTCTGCACGTACAAATTGGTTCTATAACCTTGAGAGTGTGAAAGTAACAAGTTGATGAACTGACCATTGTAATTGGGACTAGAAGGGGGGTATGCAGGTGTCATGCCCACTGGAGGGACATAACTGGATAAACTTATCAGTACCGGGACCAATAGAAGAGGTACGGGAGGTACGGGAGGTTACCGGGACCAATGAAATGTTTTTCTATACCTAGAATGGAACAGACAGAAGTCTATAAAAGTTGTTGTAATGCTTGAAAACGTTGCTCAGCCATTTTGAAATTGATTGGTTCGAGACTTGTGCACAAATAAATGATTTGGACCTTTTGAACAGACTCCTGGTATCATTGGTTTGTCTGCGCTTTGCTGCTACACAAAGAGTGTGGAGTTACATCTTGAAAGACTGGTAAGGGGGACTGTTGCTTCTGGAGGGAGATCTGCAACTGTGAGTATTTACTTCTGGTAATTTTCTAAAAGGAATTCTTTGTATTAAAGCTAATTAATCTGTGATCCACTATTTTTGTTAAATCAGTCAGGGCCTAGTAGCAGCAGTTTAAGTTTACATTTAAAACACAGAGGAGAACTCTCTGGTTACATTTCATACCCAGCAGAGAGCTTGTACTTTAAATTTAATAGTCACTCAGGGCCTAGTAACAGCAAACTACTTTTAGTTTAAATTTAAAACACAGAAGAGAGCTTTCTGGTTACATTTCGAACCCAGCAGAGAGCTTGTAGTTTACATTTAATAGTCACTCAGGGCCTAGCATCAGCAAAGTTCTTTTAGCTTAAATTTACAACACAGAAAAGAGCTTTCTGGTTAAATTTAGAACCCAGCAGAGAGCTTGTACTTTGAATTTCATAAGAAGTTAGAGCCTAGCAGCAGCTGAGAGCTATAATTTAAATCAAATCAGAATATAGCTTATAGCTTACCTCAGCAGCACAAGACAGGGTACTGTGTAGCAGCCCTCTTTTAATAAGTGTTATTTCCCTCCCTCCCTCCCCTGGGATAACCGTAGCTTTATAGGTACTTACACATCTTAAAAGACAGGAGGTGCTCTCAGGTGAAGCTCATTACCCAAATCAGTCATACACTAAGGACCTAAGATTAGTTAAGCTTCAGGTGAACAAGGTATATTACACGTATTAGGTTCAGTTTTATTAGTATAAATATCCATAGCAACCCTTAGTAAGTAAAGAACTTAGATCTAAACACAAACTTAAAACTAAGATGCAGACAGCAGTCCAGCAGCGGGATGGGGGCTTTCCAGTCTTTTGCATTGAGTGTCACAGGTATGATTGGTGAGAGGTCTTACGTGTGCACTAGGTGCAAGGAGCTCTTTGCTCTCAGGGAACAAGTCCGTTCTCTAGAGGCTAAAGTAGCAGACTTGGAAAGCATAAGACAGACAGAGAGGTACATAGACGAGACCTACAGGGATATAGTCCTGAAGTCCCACCTCCAGTCCGGCAGCATCCCTGTTGCCATGGAGGAGAGAGGTCACGTGACAGGAGAGCATCACCCTGGTGTGGCAGGAAGTGATCCTGTAACTAGGACCTGTCCTCCAGGTGATGTAAAACCCTCTCGCACCGAGGAAGTTTCTCCAGGGCCATGTGCCTCTGAGGGAAGGGTTAGGACAGCCATTATAGTTGGTGACTCGATCATTAGGCATGTAGATAGCTGGGTGGCTGGTGGACGTGAGGATCGCCTGGTAACATGCCTGCCTGGTGCGAAGGTAGCGGACCTCACGCGCCACCTAGATAAGGTCTTAGATAGTGCTGGGGAGGAGTCTGCTGTCTTGGTACATGTTGGTACCAATGACATAGGAAAATGTGGTAGGGAGGTTCTGGAGGCTAAATTTAGGCTTTTAGGTAGGAAGTTGAAATACAGAACTTCCAGGGTAGCATTCTCCGAAATGCTTCCTGTTCCACGCGCAGGACCCAAAAGGCAAACAGAGCTCCGGAGTCTCAATGCGTGGATGAGACAATGGTGCAGAGATGAGGGGTTTGGATTTGTTAGGAACTGGGGAACATTCTGGGGAAAGGAGGGGCTCTTCCGAAGGGATGGGCTTCACCTTAACCGGGATGGAACCAGGCTGCTGGCATTAACCTTTAAAAAGGAGATAGAGCAGCTTTTAAACTAGATATTAGGGGAAAGCCGACAGTCGCCCAAGAGCAGATGGTTCGGAAGAATGTATCTTTGAAGGATACCAGCAAAAGCAGAGAGGTTCCACAAAAGAGTAAAGTAGCCCAAATGCCCTCAAGTATGGAGCAGACAGAGCTTAAAGATCCCAAATTACTCATGTCTAACAGACAAATTAATATGGATAAAATACATTCTCTAAAATGCTTGTATGCAAATGCTAGAAGTCTAAAAAATAAGATGGGAGAGTTAGAATATATAGCACTAAATGAAAGGTTAGCTATGATTGGAATATCAGAGACATGGTGGAAGGACGACAACCAGTGGGACACTGTGATACATGGGTACAAACTATATCGTAATGATAGAGCTGATCAAATTGGTGGAGGGGTTGCTCTCTATGTTAGAGAGGGCATTGAGTCAGAAAGGATTAAAGTTTTGCAGGAAACAAAATCTGCTGTAGAATCTATACAGATTGAAATTCCATGTAAAAGGGGGAAGGCAATGGCAGTAGGGGTGTACTATCGAGTGCCTGGCCAGAATGACCAAATGGATGATGAAATGCTCAAAGAAATCAAGTTACAGCACAGTAATAATAATGGGTGATTTCAACTACCCCGGTATCAATGTTCCCTCTAATTTTCTGTAGGCTGTGTGCGCATAAAATATCAGCTGTGCAGCTTTTGAAGGAAGGTTAAATTTTTGTGTGCCACATAATGACACTCGGAGTTATATACTTTAAAATTTTACTACATGTCAGAATACAGTATGTACACCACATTGATTGCACTAGAAAATATTGTAGAACTTGTGAAAACCGTAAATACACAACAACTTTTAAATTTTAAGACGTCTGTGTTGTTTTCTATCAGAATCAGAACCGTAATTTTTGTGCGCTCTGTTGTAAAGTATGTGCGCTCGCTTGTCAAGGTGTGTGCGCGCGCACACGCGCACAGCTTAGAGGGAACAGTGCCCGGTATCGACTGGGTCAGTGTCACGTCAGGACATGCTAGGGAGATAAAGTTCCTAGATGAAATAAATGACTGCTTCTTGGAGCAGCTGGTTCATGAACCGACCAGAGGGGAAGCCATATTAGACCTAATCCTTAGTGGAACACCAGATCTAGTGCAGGAGATAAGGTTGTTGGGGCCACTTGGCAATAGTGATCATAGCATGATCACCTTTGATTTAATTAGTGGAGGAGGGATAGTAAGGAAATCCACAGTACTACCTTTTAACTATCGAAAGGGAGACTATGATAAAATGAGGAAAACAGTCAAGAAAAAACTAAAAGGAGCAGTTGCAAAGGTTTAAAGACGTACATCAGGCTTGGCTGTTGTTGAAAAATACTATCTTGGAAGCCCAGACCAGCTGTATTCCACGCTTTAAGAAAAGTGGAAAGAAGTCCAAAAAACTGCCAGCATGGTTTAAAGTTGAGGTCAGAGAGGCTGTTGTTGCCAAAAAAGCATCTTTCAGGAAATGAAAAAAAGAGCCAAACGACGAAACCTGGAAACAGCACAAGCACTGGCAAGTCAAATGCAAGGCATTGATAAGGCAGGCAAAGGGAGAATTTGAGAAGAAGCTTGCTGCAGAAGCAAAAACGCGAAGTAAAGACCTTTTCAAGTACATTCGCAGCAAAAAACCTGTGAGAGAGTCAGTTGGTCCATTAGATGATAAAGGGGTTAAAGGAGCACTAAGAGGAGACAAGGCGATAGTGGAGAGACTGAACAAATTCTTTGCTTCAGTCTTTACTGAGGAAGATGTAGGGATGTTACCCATGACTGAAGTGGTATTTACAGGTGCAGAAGAATTGAAGGAAATATCGATACATCGAGAAGATGTATTACAACTATTAGATAAGATGAAGAGTAGCAAATCACCTGGGCCGGATGGTATACATCCAAGGGTATTGAAAGAACTGAAATATGAGATTGCAGACCTGCTATTAGTAATCTGTGAACTATCATTAAAATCATCTCTAATACCTGAAGATTGGAGGATCGCCAATGTAACACCAATTTTTAAAAAGGGTTCCAGGGGTGATCCGGGAAACTACAGACCGGTGAGCCTGACGTCAATACCGGGAAAATGATAGAAACCATCATAAAGAATAAAATTACTCAGCATGTAGATAGTCATGAACTAATGAGAGACAGCCAACATGGCTTTAGACAAGGAAGATCTTGTCTTACTAATCTGTGATGTTTTTTGAAGGAGTGAATAATCAGGTGGACAAAGGTGAGTCGGTTGATATTGTGTATCTGGACTTTCAGAAAGCCTTTGACAAGGTCCTCATGAGAGACTTTTGGCAAAACTAAAGAGTCATGGGATAGGAGGCAGTGTACTATTGTGGATCAGGAACTGGTTAAAAGATAGAAAGCAGAGGGTAGGGCTAAATGGCCAATTTTCCCAATGGAGAAAGGTGAATAGTGGTGTACCCCAGGGATCTGTGCTGGGTCCGCTGCTTTTTGACATATTCATAAATGACCTGGAAAGTGGAATAACGAGTGAGGTTATCAAATTTGCAGATGACACAAAACTATTTAAAGTTGTTAAAACCCAAGAGGATTGTGGAAAATTGCAAGAGGATCTTGATAAATTGGAAGACTGGGCATCAAATGGCAGATGAAATTTAATGTGGACAAGTGCAAGGTTATGCACCTAGAGAAGAACAACCCAAACTATGGTTACACGATGCAAGGTTCCACATTAGGAACCACCACCCAGGAAAAAGATTTAGGCGTCATTGTGGATACCATGTTAAAACCCTCGGCCCAGTGTGCAGCGGCGGCCAAGAGAGCAAATAGAATGCTAGGTATGATAAGGAAAGGAATGGAAAATAAAACAAAGGATATTATAATGCCTCTATATCGTTCCATGGTGAGACCGCACCTTGAATATTGTGTGCAATTCTGGTTGCCGTATCTTAAAAAGGATATAGAGTTATTAGAAAAGGTTCAGAGAAGAGCCACCAAAATCGTAAAGGGGATGGAAGGATACTCCTATGAAGAAAGGCTAAAAAGGTTAGGGCTCTTTAACCTGGAAAAGAGACGGCTGAGGGGAGATATGATAGAAGTCTATAAATTAATGAGCGGAGTGGAACGGGTAAACGTAGATCGATTGTTTACCTTATCAGAATATAGAAAGACTAGGGGACATGCAATGAAGCTACAGGGTAAACTATTTAAGACTAATAAAAGAAAATATTTTTTCACTCAACGTGTAATCAAACTCTGGAATTTGTTACCGGAGGATGTAGTAAAGGCTGTTAGTGTAGCTGGGTTTAAAAAAGGTTTGGAGAAGTTCCTGGAGGAAAGGTCCATAAGCCATTATTAAGAAGGGACCCAGGATATCAATGCTTGAACCTATACAAGCATTGTGGAACCTGTGTCCCTTGGGGAAACTGCTAGGTTCATATGACCTAGATTGGCCACTGTTGGAAACAGAATACTGGGCTTGATGGACCTTGGTCTGACCCAGTATGGCATATCTTATGTTCTTATGTTCTTATGTTCTTATCCCCTGCCCCATGTAGTTGTGTCTGCTGCTATGTGCATGCCACAATGGCGATTCACATGTGCAGCACCACCGCCATTGCATAATGTGACAAGGGCATATGCAGTCTCTTCATATCTTAGCCACATGTTGTAGTCAGGTTGATAGGTGTAGCAGACATGCAGACACAGTGCATATGTGTAGGATGTAGCGCATGCCCCAACTCTCCCTGGCACCCCATGTACTTATAACGGCACCATGCAGCACTGCTGGTATGACACACATGGCCTGCAGCATGGCAATGCCACATATGCCATGGTACTGTCATGTCATGCAAGGATAGGCATCAGGCCGGTATGGGGTGCCCGGGGGGTAGCACACAGGACACGTAGGGGGCAACCCACACATTCCCAGCCGCACTCGCACGCATGCAGGCGGCAGTGGAAACAGCTAGCATTGGACAGACAGGGTACAGCAGGAGCAGCCTCCTGCTGCTCACAGCCATGTGTGATATGCATTAGCAGATGGCTATGGTTCCAAACATTGCTGAACCCCCAGATGGAAGACCTCAGAAAGAAGGGCTGGGAGATGCGGCTATGCTGCCCATGGTTTCTCCAGTGGCTCCAGTGGGAGTGGATGGCCCAACGGGATGGTGAGTGATGCAGCCTGTGCTTCGCACCATGGCATGTTCCAGTGGCCCAACAGCCTGTGGGGCCACATACTATGTTTCCATGATGTGGCAAATGCATGACCGCGGTGGTAATGTCTGGTTTCCCCCTATAGTGGATGCAGATGCTGGCGAGAGACCCTCTACAGTGAGGACACAGCCGCAGAGCCCCCTGGCACCAGTGGCCATACCCGAGCAGGAGGAGGAGGTGGAGGACGAGCCAGGTGTGATGGAGACCACAGAGGGGGATGCTTCCGAGGGAGAGGGGGAGCAAGTGGGGGAGGAGAAGGGGTGGAAGTACAGGGATGGGGAGGAGGTGGCAGGGGAAGGGTGGGAGGGCGGGGAGGGGGAGGATGTGGTAGAGGAGGGGTGGGAGGGAGGGAGGGGAGGGGTGGGGGAGGGTGCGGGGGAGGGAGGGTGGGAGATTGGGGAGGGGGAGTGGGTGGGTGGGTGCCAGCACAGGACAGCACAGGGCACTGGGGGCCCCTGCCACCTTGCCCCATGGTTCCAGGGATATTCCCCATCTGGATGTGGAATGTGCACACATTGCCACAGACATGGTGCCTGCAGATTCCACCACACAGACACCAGGAACATGGTGTCTGTGTGTGGTGGCATGTGTGCATGCCGCCTGTCTGTGGCAATGTGTGCTGTGTCCCAAGCTCAGCGGGCACAGACATGCACCATGGAGCAGGTGGTATGCGCCGTGATACGCATAGCTGAGGAGCTGCGCATGCTGCATGAGGCCGTCATGGGCAGTGCAGATCCCCAGCAATCTGGTCAAGGCGGCCCCCAGGTGGTGTGAGTACCAAAGTGCCACATGGCACCCCTGCCCTGTGCTGTCCTGTGCCCGGGACCACCGCTACCCTGGGGCAGGGTGTGCGTGCCTGTGGGATGCAGCCACCACGGGGGGACGGGGTGACACATATTTATGTTTATGTTTCATAAAAACATAATATAGGTATATATATGTTGTCACCCTCTCGGTGGCCAGTCCAACGGCTAGGGCACTGAGAGTTGGTCTGCCTTTGTATTCCTGACTCAGAGAGTATGACCCTGCATTGGTCCTGCAAGGCCCTCTGGGAATGGTAGTCCCTTTTACCCTTTGAGAACAGAAGAGTTGTAGTCGAGTGTTTCAGGCAATGACAAGAATTTATTTTTCCCCTTCCCGACGGATTTCTGTGCAGGTAAATAACTTAGGACAAACTGCCATACAATTGGCTTGAGGGATATGTACAAAAACTCAGGTAAATTAGCCTTATCAGCTTCAGGCTCACAATGTGCAGTGCTCAGTACAAACAAACAATAACAGCTTCCTTCACCAAAAGAAAATGTTCCCCATTCTTTCTGTTGCTTTACCAGCTTTCTCAAACTAGTGTTCAGCACAGAGACTCAACGTGGTCAGCAAAACATAACGTGCAGTCCATCTGGTTCTCCACTATTTCACTGCTATCAGAGTCAATCTGCATTTCTTCAGCGTCAACAATAGCAGGGTGTGTCAGTGAGCTGCTATCCTGAACTTTAAAACAGATGTCTTCACTATCCTCACATGGCTTCTCTTGGTAGCACTCTAAAGGATAGGACTGTGAATTACCGTATATACTGAAGTTTCTTTTTAGAGAGTCTGCTACATTCTGGCAACTGCAGGGCAATACTTTATAACTATGTTCAAATCTATGTAAGTTGTGAAGCCTACCTTTCGGCTTTGGAGGGAAAGGAATTCTCAGCTCTGCAAAGTCAGACTGATTCCCAAACACAGCTTGTGTTTGTTTGTCTTCAGCCTCATAGCTTCAGCCTTAGAGGTACCAGTATTGTCATGCCAGCAGGTTTCTCTCTCTGGAGCATGTGAGTTTTCCCAAGCCTGCCTTCCAGGAAATATCTTATCCTTCTTGCCTTTACCAGACATCACCTGGCCTGTGCTGCTTCTTTCAGGCGTTAGGACTATGGCTCCCTTGGTTCTCACCTCTTGATGTCTACCTTCTTTCTGCTCCCCTCCTCTGGTCCAGGCTAATGACCACTTTTTATCATCCTGTTTCTCCGAGCTAAACTGTGCCCCTCCCTTAAACAGGTGTATCTCATTATCTCCTGAACTAGGGACTATGTCACAGCGTGGGAGTGTCTTTCCAGCTCGTGACTCTCTTTGTTTACATTTTCTCTGAAAACACTGAGCCATGTGCTCAGACTGCCTGTCAGTTTCTGCAACGGAATCCTCTTCTCTCACCAACTCCATAGGCTCAGAAGGGTCTTCTTCATGACAGATCCCCCCCCCCTTAAGATATTACGGGCTGACGAGCTATTACTCGGTCAGCTCGTAATTCCTAATGAGGCGCTAGGATGCTTTTCTATCATAACTAGGCGTGCTGCCGCTGACCTCTCATGCCAGGGCCTAAGAACATTCAAATGGTAGAGTTGGCGACGTCCCCTATTGTTTTCTATGGCGTAGGAAACGGGACCTACTTTTTCTACCACCGTACACGGACCTCTCCATTGGGACTCGAATTTTGGTCTGGCGTCCGCTTTCATAATTATAACTTTATCTCCTATTGCTAACTGCCGAGGCCTTGTCCCTCAGTCATAATATTTCTTTTGTCGCTGTTGACTGGCCTTTAAGTTTTCTATTGATGCTTGAGAATTCCTTTGCAGACGACTTCTCAAATCCCTTAAGAAGTGAGGCACCCCTATGTCCTGAACTTCCGGTTCCACCCATTGTTCTCGTAAAATGACTAAAACCCCTCTGGGAGCCCGACCGAATAGCAATTCATAAGGTGATGCTCCTAAGGATGCCTGCGTATGCTCTCAACAGGCATATAAAACAAATGGGAGCAAGGTATCTCACTCTGACATTTTCCCATTCAGACCCCGTCTCAACATCTGCTTGATGGTCTGATTCAAACATTCGACCAGTCCATTGGACTGGGGGTGGTAGGCGGCGGTCCTTACATGGCGCACCCCAAATACATCCCACAGCTGGGCTAGGTACCTCGACATGAAGTTACTGCCTTGGTCCGTAAGCATTTCCTGAGGGAACCCTACCTCGCAGAACAACTTAATGAATTCTAAGGCTATCGTCCTAGCGGAAGTACTCCGCAAGGGTATCGCCCAAGGAAAATGCGTGGCCTGATCTATTATCACCAATATACATTGGAACCCTCTTGGGGTCTTAATCAGGGGTCCTACAATATCCATTGCCATACGGCGAATTGGAGTTGATATTGTGGGCGTAGGTATCATGGGCACTGCCCGTGGCTTGGCAGAGGTAACACGCTGACATGTGGGGCATGACTCACAGTAGCGGGCGGTTTCTTTAAAAAACCCCGGCCAATAAAAGCGGGACAAGATCTGATCCAGGGTCCCCTGGATCCCTTTATGGCCCCCTACAGGGTGATCATGGGCCAACCTTAGAACTATTGCTTTAAATGTAGTGGGCACTACCAACTGCTTCCTTACCGCTCCTGTCTGTGGCTCATTGGACTCTCTGTACAACACCTCTTTATCTAGGAGGAATCTAGGAAGGGTCTCTCTATCCGTTTGAGCGTATTCAAATGCTCGTTTTAGTGCGGGGTCAGCTTGTTGTTCCTTCGGAAAGGAAGGGAATTTCCTGACAAGATCGGCGGGCACCCAGGGCAACCCCTCTCCAGCCTCCAGTTTAGCCCTCCCTTGGGTCCTACGCTGTCTCTCCCGATGCCTATCTGCTTTTCCTTTCCTGACCTTTTTGGAAGGGGCATTAACTAGGTCATCATGTAGAGGAAACATCTCTGATACCTCCTCTACCAACTCATCCTCACTCTCGGAGGGTTCATTCCTATCCTCGGGGAGTTCCTCTCTTCCCTCTGGTGGGTCAACCCTTACTCCGGAGGTTCCGGCCTGGGACCTAGTGGAGACCATGCTTGTTTTCACATTTAAGCCCTCCTCTATCCCTCTGCAAAATGGGGGCCAGTCCCTCCCCAATACAATATCATAGGGAAGCCGTGGGACAACGGCCACCAAAACCTCTTTTTGGGTCCCCAACCCTTTTACTGAGAACCTGTATAGTGGATAATGAGAGGAAGCACCATGTACACAGCGTATCTTAACCTGACCTTCTGCTTGCCTCGGTGCAGACCTACTGCGTGCTTCAACGGCCTGCCAGAGCTTTTTGGAGACCATGCTCTGGTCTGCACCCGAGTCAAGCAGTGCATTGGCCACAATGCCTTGAACTTCCACCTTTAGCAGGAACCCTTCTCGCACCTGTTTTCCTTTTCCAGACATTAGTGCTGTTCGCACTGTACAATTTTTCTGGAAATGTCCCCCTTTTCCACAATTATAACATTTTCCTTTTTTCATAATCAAAACAGCATTTCCAGTAGTCACATTGGCTTTCATACCCCTTTCTAATCTTCCAAAGTTGGTTATTCCAGCCAGCTTCAGAGCGCCTCCTTTTGGTTTTCCCACCAACTCTGCTTCAAAATAGCACTCTGTGAGGATGGCTGCCTCTGCAGTGGACTGGCAACTTTGTAAAATTAAGAAAGATTTCACCTCAGGAGGTACTGCCTCCATGAATTGTTCCAGAATGACCGTGTCTAGCACAGAGTCAAGGGTTTTTCCTTCTGGAACAAGCCATTTCCATGCTAAAGCCTTGATCCTCTGATGCAATGCTTTAGGTGTCTCATTAGGTTTAAGTCTGGCCTCTCTAAACATTCTCTGGTAGAACATTGGGGTTAGACCCAGTCTGTCTTTAACTGCTTTTTTAACCTCCTCATAGCTGGTCGCGAGAGCAGCGGGCATGGTTTTATATGCCGCTAAAGCCTCTCCCGTTAGAGAAGTGGCAAATCTCACTGCCCATTCCTCAAGTGGCAATTTGACTGCTATTGCAACCCTTTCAAAGGCCTCAATAAAGTCATCCAAATCATCATTAGTTGTTAATTGGCCAAAAGTTAAGGCTCCACAGCCTTGTGGCACTACCACCGCAGCAAACGATGGGTTTGTTTCTTCAGTAGCCTTCTGCTTGGCGAGTAAAGCCTCCATTAGCTCTACTAAGGGCTTCTGCTGGGCATACATAGCCGCAGCTGTCTGCTCTTGCGTGCGATGTGCCAGTTCCATTTGCTTCTCGAACTGATTGGACATCTACCGCAACACTTCTTGTGGATCCATTTTTAAAGGATTGTGGTTCCTGGAGAGAAATCAAAAAGAAAAGCCCACCAAGTGCGGCACCAAACTCTCTTTTAAATCCTATCTAGTTTTACTGCAGAACAAAGACTCCCCTTTCTCTCTTGAATCCTCTACACCCGTGCCCAGTTACCCATTACCTTTGCACGGTGTAGACTCAGGCCTTGAGAAAGGAGTCTTATCCTTGGTGTCCTGATCCTCCTGGCACGATTTTGCCAGCGAAATCTCCAACCACTCTCCACCAGCAGCTTAGCAGAATTTCTCTCTATACTTTCCAGATGTAGCAAAACTTCTGGTGTATCCTGATGTTTTTTCCTTTCTTTTCCCTCAGTTGGGATGTCCTTTTATATTCCAAGCAAAAAATCCAAACAGACTACGCCACTTGTCACCCTCTCGGTGGCCAGCCCAACGCCTAGGGCGCTGAGAGTTGGTCTGCCTTTGTATTCCTGACTCAGAGAGTATGACCCTGCATTGGTCCTGCAATGCCCTCTGGGAATGGTAGTCCCTTTTACCCTTTGAGAACAGAAGAGTTGTAGTCGAGTGTTTCAGGCAATGACAAGAATTTATTTTTCCCCTTCCCGACGGATTTCTGTGCAGGTAAATAACTTAGGACAAACTGCCATACAATTGGCTTGAGGGATATGTACAAGAACTCAGGTAAATTAGCCTTATCAGCTTCAGGCTCACAACGTGCAGTGCTCGGTACAAACAAACAATAACAGCTTCCTTCAGCAAAAGAAAATGTTCCCTATTCTTTCTGTTGCTTTACCAGCTTTCTCAAACTAGTGTTCAGCACAGAGACTCAACGTGGTCAGCAAAACATAACGTGCAGTCCATCTGGTTCTCCACTATTTCACTGCTATCAGAGTCAATCTGCATTTCTTCAGCGTCAGCAATAGCAGGGTGTGTCAGCAAGCTGCTATCCTGAACTTTAAAACAGACATCTTCACTATCCTCACATGGCTTCTCTCGGTAGCACTCTAAAGGATAGGACTGTGAATTACCGTATATACTGAAGTTTCTTTTTAGAGTCTGCTTCATTCTGGCAACTGCAGGGCAATACTTTATAACTAGGTTCAAATCTATGTAAGCTGTGAAGCCTACCTTTTGGCTTTGGAGGGAAAGGAATTCTCAGCTCTGCAAAGTCAGACTGATTCCCAAACACAGCTTGTGTTTGTTTGTCTCTCAGCCTCGTAGCTTCAGCCTTAGAGGTACCAGTATTGTCATGCCAGCAGGTTTCTCTCTCTGGAGCATGTGAGTTTTCCCAAGCCTGCCTTCCAGGAAATATCTTATCCTTCTTGCCTTTACCAGACGTCACCTGGCCTGTGCTGCTTCTTTCTGGCGTTAGGACTATGGCTCCCTTGGTTCTCACCTCTTGACGTCTTCCTTCTTTCTGCTCCCCTCCTCTGGTCCAGGTTAATGACCACTTTTTATCATCCTGTTTCTCCGGGCTAAACTGTGCCCCTCCCTTAAACAGGTGTATCACATTATCTCCTGAACTAGGGACTAGGTCACAGCGTGGGAGTGTCTTTCCAGCTCGTAACTCTCTTTGTTTACATTTTCTCTGAAAACACTGAGCCATGTGCTCAGACTGCCTGTCAGTTTCTGCAACGGAATCCTCTTCTCTCACCAACTCCATAGGCTCAGAAGGGTCTTCTTCATGACAATGTGCACATACATAACAGTATATAAACATATATATTTGTTACCTAAACATCACGGTGGTCATGTGCTCATTTCCTGATATGCCGTTGCACTAAGTGTGACATGTGTGAGCATGTCACAATGTGTATGTGTGGGAGACATGTGTCACATAGATGTGATGGGCACCACATCAGGTGTAGCAGATGGGCTTGTGCCCTGACATATGTATCCCTATCAGCCACCGGGATGTACCCATGTGCTGTGATGGTGCAACACAACAGAAGCAGATATCACATAGAATGCAGAAACCACTCCAAAACATGATATTTGTGGAAAGACAGAGCTTTTATTGACCCAATGACAACCCAACACAGGCCGTGTTTCGCTACCCTTTGTCGGGGTTTGTCTGGCATATGCTAAAAACATATATATGTAAATACTTAAAACTTAAAAGAACAAATCACTCAAAACACCAAAACTAAATCAATAATTAAACAAATTAATGATAAAAATAATAAATGACATCAATAAATAAAATAAAACAAATGTAACACAATACTGAAATGTTCATATGTGTAAAAAACATTACATAAAGTGCTAAAATGTTCATATGTGTAAAAACATTAAAACCACCAAAAGGATGTGACACATAAAACATAAATTTATTTATTTATTTATTTATTTTACATTTCTTCTATACCGCGCTATTTTAGATCAGCGCGGTTTACATTCAACATCAACTATACAACGCAGGCACTCTGAGTTGTATTTACAATGAACGGGGAGATCAACTTGGAAGTAACTGGGGAAACTATCTACATCTTATTTACACTGGTACCTACTTTAGGCAGGGTCTATCAACATCTTATTTACGCTAAGTGTCTAAATTCTATTTCGGGGAGTACTGTTGGGAGACCGAGCTGGTTATCCGTTTTCGTGCTGGGTCTGATTAGTTGGGTGTAGCGGGTGATTGTCTGAGGAGCACCATGCATGTTTACTAAGGCTGGAATCGGGGTAGTATATAGTGAACAGATGATGCTTTAATGCCTTCCTGAAGTGTGTTAGGTTGGTGATGTTTCGCATATAAGTGGGGAGGGCATTCCATGCTCTAGGTGCATAAATCGTAAAGGCCCTATTCGTTGTCGCTTTTGTTCATTTTGTCATAGCTTTTGGGACCTCTAGAGTGTTTTGCATCGTGGGTCTTCTGTTTCTGTTATGTGGTACGTTGTGTATCATCTTGCTGATGGCTGTGGGGGTCGAGGTGTTTAAGGCTTTGAAGGTCAGGGTTAGTACTTTGTAGAGGGTTCGTGCTTGAACAGGCAACCAGTGGAGGTTCATCAAGACTGGCGTTATATGCTCTCTCCGTGAGGCTCCTGTTAGTACTCTCGCGGCGGTGTTCATTGCAAGCTGGAGAGGTGCTAGAGTTGCTTGAGGGAGACCGTGTAGAATTACGTTGGCATAGTCAAAATGTGGTAATATTAATGCTTGATAGATTGATCGATAGTCGCTGAAGTCGAGTAGTGGTCGTAGGTGTTTTAAGGTCCTTATTTTCAGATATACTGTTTTTACGGTGTTTTTTATGTGGGTTTTCAAGTCCAGCTGCTGGTCAAGTGTAACGCCAAGGTAGCGGATTGTGGGCTTAGTTTTCAGTTCTTTGTTTCCGATTTTTAAAGAGGGTGGAGGGGTGAAGTCCTGGTTCCTTGAGATGAAAAGAACATCTGTTTTGCTGTAGTTGATTCGCAAGATATGTGTGTTGAGTCTCAGTCTGCTACTGCCTCAAAACATCTTGTTAAAGGTGAAAAGTCTGGTTGGTCGGTCTTGAAAGGGATGTATAGCAGGATATCGTCTGCGTAGGCTAGGCAGTTGACCTTGAACGATCGTACTAGGGTGCATATGGGCTGCATGTAGATGTTAAACATCAATGCAGATAGTGACAAACCCTGTGGCACACCTTGGTTTTGCAAAAACGGTTCTGAGGTCGTGGAGCCAGACCTTACATGTTGCCATCTATTAGTCAAGTTCGATTTGCACCAGTCTAAAGCAGTTCCTTGTATTCCTTTCTCACTGAGGCGTAGTAGGAGGATCTCGTGGCTCACCGAGTCGAAGGCCGCTGCGATGTCGAGAAAGATGAGGGAGAATCCTTGGTGAATTTTGTCGGTTCCCGAGACTAGGTTGTCAAGTAGGGTGGTGAGGAGGGTTTCCACCCCATGTGCTTCTCTGAACCCATTTTGGGATGGATCCAGAGGGGCTTTATTGTCAATATGCTGTTGAATTTGGCGCTGTACTATCTTTTCGATTACTTTGGCAAGCATGGGGATACTTGAAATTGGTCTGTATGATTCCACTTTCGTTGGGTCCAGCCTGTTATTCTTCAGCAATGGTCTGATCGATGTTTGTTTCAGTCTCTGTGGGAACGATCCGGTTGTGAGGGATTGGTTTACTAATTCGCTCAGGTATTGACTTAAGTCGCAGCGTAACTCCTTTATCCATAGAGCTGGGCATGGGTCGTTGGGTGCGGTGGTGGGGTTGATTGCTGCGATAGTGTCTTCAATCTCTCTGCGTGAGATTTTGTCAAATATGGATAGTGACGATGGTTGGGATAACTTATGCGGTAGGGTGTTGTCTGCGGGGCTTGAGGTTGCACCAGTCTGTATCATTTTTGATTGTAGATAGTTGGAGTATGCCTGGGGCTGTGGCATATGTGATTGGTCTGCGGGAGGTTCTCTTATAAGCGATTTCACTATATTGAACAGGTCATGAGGCTTGTTTAACGATCGCTTCAAGATATCTGAATGATATCGTTTCCGTTTCTTCATTAATTCATCTCGGTGTGCTCTTAGGTGAGTGTTGTATGTACTTTGTGCTTCGGTAGAGCGTGCTCGACGCCATCTTCTCTCGAGCTTGCACAGGTACAGGAGTGATGCTCGGAGCTCTTTAGAATACCATGGTGCGTGCTCTCGTTTCTTTGTTTTTTTGTGTGTGGCTGGTATGCATGCGACAGTCTTGAGGCTATCGTCCCAGCATCTAGGTCGTGTGCTGCATTGTTGAGGAGTCGGAGGATCTTCTCTCGAATTTCTTCTTTGTCAAAGGGGCGGAAGCGCTTCGGCGGTGTTTCGTGGGCAGCGTTGGTCTTGTTGGAGTTTCGGTTAGAGGTGTTAATAGGTATCTGGAATTTGAGCAGGTTATGGTCGGTAGTGTTGGTTGGGTGGGTTCTGTGTCTGTCTGTGGGGCAAAGATCAGGTCCAGTATGTTTCCCTTGACGTGAGTGGGTCTGTCGACTAGCTGAGAGTAACCCAGCTCATGTAGTGCTTCTAGGAAAGCAGTGGCTTGAGATTCTTGCAGAGTAGGCAGGTTGAAGTCACCTAGAATCCAGTTTTGGGATCGTGGGCTGTTTGAGTTGCATGCGAGGCCAATTATCGTTGCGAGATCCTCTGAAGATGTTGTTGGCGCTCGGTAGAGTAGGTTGATGGTGCAGGTGTTGTTTGTTATAGTAAGTGAGTCCAGGTGGGCTGTGCTGGTTGCATTGCTCATCTGGAAGCTTAGGCAAGTTTTGACAAGGATGAGTGTTCCACCTCCTCTCTGATTGGTTCTATGGCATGCGTGGAAAGAAAACCCTGTGGGTAGCATCTGGTTGATGATTGCATTTTCTTATTCAGATAGCCAAATCTCTGTGATCATGAGGATGTTGAGATTGTGAAGCATGACCAGGTCAGTAATTATTGGCCATTTAGTGCGTATTGACCTGGCGTTGATGAGTGCACACTTCAGGACATGTTGGTGTTACTGACGGTCCCTTAGTGACTTCTTAATATGTTGAAGTGGGATGTGTAATAAGTGTGAGTAAGGCGTGTCATTGGATTCTCTTGGGGAGTGTTGATGATTCTCCGTCCATCTCTTCCCATTGTTGCGGAGTATCGGGATGTTGTTGGGGTTTGTATGAAAGGCATGGGATGTATGGGGGAGTCAGGTGGCTAGGTGTAGACATGCCATGGCTAGTAGTGGATGCATCTTGTGGTCTATTTCACAGGGTTACAGATAGTATGTGGGTTGTTCATTGCTGGGTAGTTAGTGGGGTCTGGTGCTGACTACTGGGGCAGCTACCAATGGGGTATAAACTCACTGCCTGATAGTGTGTAGGTATTTGAAACAATGTGGCAGCAATCAAAACATGAAACCATGCAGCAGCAGCAACGAGTAGACAATGAAGCAATGTGGCAGTCAGTAAATAATGAGACAATGTTGCATTCAGTAAACAACGGGACAAAGTAGCAATCGGCAAGCAATGAAACAATGTGGCAGCGGGCAAGCAACAGGGAAACAGTGAGGAGGTAAGACAGGGTAACTGTCTGTATCAGAGCTGTATGGTAATTAGCAGTGGCAGAATAACAACGTGGCAGCAGGATGGTGTTATTACTACACACATATAAACGCCACTGTGTGTGAGCATGAAACCTGAAAATAGATCGTATTAACAACTGGAACCCGAGTTGTCAGAATTAGTTAGATCAGATGGTGTACGGGAATACTTGCGTCTTTTTGGTCCTGGGGGCTTACAGGTCGCAATCGTAGTCACTTGTGTGGTTGGTTGGTTGCGAGCAGGAGGCCACAGGTTGGGCCCTCGCCTAAGGGCCACGCCAAAGGGCCCTCTGGCGAGGCCCTCAGGTGCGGGCACGCAAGGCGCGGGTGCGCTGGATAGTGTTGCTTTTAACGGTGCCTCCAGCTGCCCCGATTGGGCAGATCTCGTCCGGTGGTGTGAGTGTGTCTCTCTTTCTCAATCCCCCGCTGGGGAGAGCAGCCTCTGTGCCGGCGTGGAGGGAAAAGGAAGCACGCGCCCGATAGCGCTGCTTTTAACGGTGCCTCCAGCTGCCCCGATTGGGCAGATCTCATCCGGTGGTGTGTGTGTGTCTCTCTTTCTCAATCCCCCGCTGGGGAGAGCAGCCTCTGTGCCGGCGTGGAGGGAAAAGGAAGCACGCGCCCGATAGCGCTGCTTTTAACGGTGCCTCCAGCTGCCCCGATTGGGCAGATCTCGTCCGATGGTGTGTGTGTGTGTGTCTCTCTTTCTCAATCCCCCGCTGGGGAGAGCAGCCTCTGTGCCGGCGTGGAGGGAAAAGGAAGCACGTGCCCGATAGTGCTGCTTTTAACGGTGCCTCCAGCTGCCCCGATTGGGCAGATCTCGTCCGGTGGTGTGTGTGTGTCTCTCTTTCTCAATCCCCCGCTGGGGAGAGCAGCCTCTGTGCTGGTGTGGAGGGAAAAGGAAGGACGCGCCCGATAGTGCTGCTTTTAACGGTGCCTCCAGCTGCCCCGATTGGGCAGATCTCATCCGGTGGTGTGTGTGTCTCTCTCTTTCTCAATCCCCCGCTGGGGAGAGCAGCCTCTGTGCCGGCGTGGAGGGAAAAGGAAGCACGCGCCCGATAGCGCTGCTTTTAACGGTGTCTCCAGCTGCCCCGATTGGGCAGATCTCGTCCGGTGGTGTGTGTGTGTCTCTCTTTCTCAATCCCCCGCTGGGGAGAGCAGCCTCTGTGCCAGCGTGGAGGGAAAAGGAAGCATGCACCCGATAGCGCTGCTTTTAACGGTGCCTCCAGCTGCCCCGATTGGGCAGATCTCGTCCGGTGGTGTGTGTGTGTCTCTCTCTTTCTCAATCCCCCGCTGGGGAGAGCAGCCTCTGTGCCGGCGTGGAGGGAAAAGGAAGCACGCGCCCGATAGCGCTGCTTTTAACGGTGCCTCCAGCTGCCCCGATTGGGCAGATCTCGTTGGGTGGTGTGTGTGTGTCTCTCTTTCTCAATCCCCTGCTGGGGAGAGCAGCCTCTGTGCCGGCGTGGAGGGAAAAGGAAGCACGCGCCCGATAGCGCTGCTTTTAACGGCTTTTAAATACCTCTGATAAAGAACGTTAGACCCAAAGGTCTCGTATCATGCTGTTATAATATTATTAGAAATCTGTACCCTCTAAAAGGAATATAAATAAATAAGTTAAATATGAACAATACATACAATATCAAAACCTAAATGCATAAAATATAGAGGTCAGAAAAAACTTAGAAATTGGAAGTAATATTCTCTGTAATATAAAAAGAGGAAAAAACATGGGTAGCAAGAGTGAGCCAGCAAGGGAGGACCTTATTATTTCAAGCCGTTAATGGCACATGTCCCACAAAATTGTACTAAAACATGTATTGAGTATATAACTAAAAAGGGGGCTAATTCTATCTTGTATATCTACCTTAACATTAATATCATATTATCTTCAAAACAAGTGACAATGGACAAATGATAATAAAGGGCTAAAGGGTATATCTAATGTGAAGAGCTGAGAAAATATCAGTTATCAGAGCCATTGTTGAAATCTAAACATGGCCATGTCATCTGAATGCAGGAGTCATATTTGAAAAGGGAAGATGTACTGAAGGGAAATGGCATTCTGTTCAATCATAAAGGAGGCTCAAATGTAATCATTAATATCCAGAACCGTTGTCTGCCAATACTGGGAATACACTCTGGGACATCGCAAAATGAAAAAAGAAAAAAGAAAACAGCAAAGATCAACTCAATCACACAGACGCCGCTCAAAGGCAGCATAAAATAAAAATCAGCTTAATCACACAGACACCGCTCAAAAACCATCTCAATCAAATATATGACTAGAGGTGCACCCTTTGTAGCTAAAAACGAAAAATAAAAGCAATAGAGAATACTTTAAAAATAAATACCTTTTTGACAGCAGCACCGCTTGCCCGACTATTGAAAGTGAAAGTAAATGACTAAAATCGCCCGCATATGCGTATTAAAAAGGGAGGCAAGGGGCGGAGTTTCTTTGAACCGCGGAAAACTGTCAAATTGAAAAAATAATGAATAAGTGGCTTCTGTATGTCAGTCTTGATTACCTAAAAACACAAAATGTAAATGGAAAAACATGGTATAACCGGACTAAAAATGAACCGGTAAAGAAAAGAAACAAAAATCATGGTATCTGCAAAAAATATATTTGAGAAGCCCATATTTCAAGGGAAATAAAACACTTTGTGATCAAACTAAAACTATATAAAACTGGCACTAAAAACATATAGATAAAAACAATAAGAAATGGTTAAAAGATGAAAATGAGAATGTACTGTTGTTGTTGCTGTTAAGTGCCGTCGAGTCGGAGTCGACTCATGGCAACCCTCTGGATAGCTATCCTAAATTGTGTTCGGTCTTTAGTCAGGCGGCTCAATGTTGACAGACTGGTACCTCTAGCTGCTGTTATTGTATCGATCCATCTCATTACTGGCCTTCCTCTTTTGCGTTGACCTTATATCTTGCCAAGCATAATGTCTTTCTCTAATGATCTCTCTCTTCGCATGATGTGTCCAAAGTATGAAAGTCGAAGTCTTGTCATCTGAGCTTCTAAAGAAAGCTTAGGTTTGATCTCCTCTAGTGCACGTGTAGAATTGAGACTTATAAACCTTTTCAAAGATAGTGGTGGCAATCAACCTTGGCAGACATGGACACATGCATGGTGGCTTGGACATGCCAGCAGTGCACACATGGCACAGTGCACCGCATAGGTGGCACAGCAGAACATATCTCTGACGAATGGTGGCAATACACACCTTCCCCCCCCCCCCGTGACATGGGATGGGGACAGGGGACGGCATGCTAATGGGTCAACAAGCCATGGCAAGGCATATGTGACCCGGGTGACCACATGGGGGACAGGGTAACCATGGATGTGCAGACATAAACACTGCACACGTGCACAAAGTAAATATGCCTTTATTGTGGCAGACATGGTGACCCGGTTCCCCACACTCACAACCTGCGTGCCTGCCCACAGCCGCACCAACCACGGCCCCTCCCACCCCTTGGCACTGGTGCTGCTGCCACTGCTGCTGACTGCTGCCCCCGACCAGCCATGGCCTCGAGTGCATCAGCCACCCGGCCGATCCCGGGCACAATTGCCTCGGCTGTCCCACGCAGCCGGCAGATCTCGTCAAGTAGGCCCTGCACGTCTTCGCAGAGACCGAGCATCACCTGAGTGTGGACCTGCCTCTCCTCACATTGTCCACGTAGCTCTGCACGTTGTCCATGTAGCTCCTCACATATGGCCAGCAGCACCTGGCGAGTGCCTATGGGTGAGACACGGTGTGACTTGTGAGACATCTATTACACCCCCCACCATGACG
Organism: Ichthyophis bannanicus; assembly: GCA_033557465.1. NCBI lineage: Eukaryota > Metazoa > Chordata > Amphibia > Gymnophiona > Ichthyophiidae > Ichthyophis > Ichthyophis bannanicus. The sequence goes on along the minus strand of CM066033.1, from coordinate 1,099,755,153 downwards.
CATGCAACAGGTGTCCTGGAGGATTACATAGGGGGACCGCTACATATGGTGGGGAATCCGCATATGTTGGTAGCACACCGGGCCGGCCCATCCATTGAGCAAGAATGTTGTTTGCACAGGGCCCCGCATTTCAGGGGGCCCCACCCAAACAACATTCTGCCCTTCAGCCCAGGGAAAACTAATAAAAAACAAACAAACCAGCTGCTGCTGCTGCCGCCATGGCAGCAGCAGAATCAGTGTCCCATGGGGCCCCTCTGCCTGCCCGGCAGAGCCCCCTGAATCACTCCCCTTGGCGCGGGCATTCAGAGCCACAGAGAGAGTGTTTCTCTCTCGCGGCTCTGTTAAGCCCGCTGGCGCTGATGGAAAACAGGCATTTCCTGTTTCCCATCAGCCCCGACGGGCTTAACAGAGCCGCAAAAGAGAAACTCTCCCTTCACGGCTCTGAAAGCTGGTGCTGAGGGGAGTGAATCAGGGGACTCTGCCAGGCAGGACACATGATTCTGCCGCTGCCACAGTGGCAGCGGCAGCAGCCGTTATGTTTGTTTTCTTTTTAATTTCCCCTGGGTTGATGGGGGGAGGGGGGTTAGGACTGGTAATGGGCAATGGCTGATAGGGGGTTGGGACTGGTAATGGGCTATGGGGGGGCTAAGACTGCAAATGGGGTGATGGGGGTTAGGATAGGGGTGGGCTGATGGGGTGCTTAGGACTGGTAATGGGCTATGGGGGTGGCTTAGGACTGCTAATGGGCTACGGGGGGGGGGGGCTAGGCAGGTAATGGGCTGGGGAGTTGTTAGGACTGGAAATGGGCTGAGTGGAAGGGGGGGGCTGAACTGCAAAAAGCTGATGGGGACAGGGGCTTGGAATGGAAATAGCTGGTGGGGACAGGGGCTTAGAATGGAAGTGGGCTGAGAGGAAGGGGTGCATGAACTGCAAATAGCTGATGGGGAGGGGGCTTGGAATGGAAATTGGCTGTGAGGGGAGGGAGCTACAACTGGAAATGGGCTGAGTGGGGGGGGGGAGCTGGGACAGGAAATGGGCTGATCGCGGGGCTAGAATAGGACTGGACATGTGCTGTTGGGAGGTGCTAAGATTGGACATGGGTTGTGGTGGGGGCTTGGAATGAGATGGACTCATGGAGGGGCTAGAACTTGAGGTAGGCTCATGGGGGGCTTGGAATGGAAATGGGCTGAGTGCAGGGGAGCTAAGATTTGACATGGGCTGATGGTGGGGCTAGGAAAAGACTAAAAATGGGCTGATTGGGAGCTGGGATTGGAAATGAGCTGATGGAGGGACTCAGATAGGACTGGAAATGGATGTGGGCGCTAGGACTGGAAATGGGCTAATGGTGGGGCTAGGATAGGACTGGACATGGGCTGATGGGTGACTAGGACTGGACATGGGCTGATGCAGGGACTAGAAGGGAGCGGATTGCTGGGTGGGCTGGAACTAGAAGGCAGCCGATGTTGGTGGAGGTTTAGAATGGGATGGGGCTGGGAGAGTGAAATAGAGAGGGGAAAAAATACTTTGTGTGGATGGAAGATAAATCTATAATTGGCCGGGTATTGGGAGAGTAAGTGGGAATTGAGGATGGAGGGGTAAAATTTGAGTGGCTGAAAAAGGAATGAGGAAAGAGCAAAGGGAGAAAGATTAGTATGTTAAAGCAGATGTAGAGAGAGAATTGAAAAGAACTAGAGGAGAGACGAAAGGACACATGGCAGCAGACGCTGCAGAGCTAGCAGAAGACACGAAGAAACCAAAAGAAGGTGGCTGGAGCAATTGCAACTGAAACAAACATGTCAGCTCTGGGAAATGTGCACCATTAATGTCTGCGCTTTATTTAGTACAAGAGGAAATTAATTTATAGTTTTATTTCTACAGTGTTGTTGTACATTCCAAGTTTGGCTTTTGGGGTTCCCAGTATAATTATTGTCTTCCTGTTTCTAAATTGTGATCCCTTGTCTGGTGATGGTCTATGTTCTGCATATGTAACTGAGCTGAGGTATTCTGTTTATGAAAATCCTATTTGACATTGCCACATGTTCTCTTTCCCTAGTAGGTCATGTATTGTTATTCTCTGAAATGTATTTGTTTAATATTTGCAGTGTTGCCTTTTGATAGGTAGAGTATGGTGCTGTTAGGATATGGCGGGTTTGCTATGGGTTCTAACTAGGCAGTGTTTGTAGTGGTTCCTTATGTGCCTGGCAGTTGGCACTGGATTATAGTAATGTAGAAATATTTTAGTCTTTCTTTATCCATGCACTCATTAAGAGGCATGTTTACTAAACGTTAGTGTATGGTAACATTATGCAAATATATATGCAAATGAGGCCCCGCACTGAGTCTCCGCACATGGCCCCGCACCCCCCTTGGGCCGCCCTTGGTAGCACAGGTGGGGCCATATCTGAGGTATGGGAAAATAGGACGTCCATGCACCATAGCTGTGTCACCTGTACACCGAGTGTATCTGTCATGTCTGTCAGGACCCAGTTGAGGTGAAGGGTGCCGGCCCATATATGACCCATGGAGAACAGGGACTTGTTGCTGTGGGCCAGGCCTATTGTTGTGGCACGGGGACACGTTATCTGCCAGGGTGGGTCATGTTACTCCACAGACCTGCTGTGGCATGCACCCCTATCCCCAGGTGCCATCTGGACCATGCTTCGGAACACCTCCTGTCCCATCCTCAGCGCCTACCCCTGCGTGTTGCTCCATGACCTGCTATGCATCTGTGCACATCAGCCACACCCACCCCTACGCAGATGACAAGTTGTTTCCCCAATGTGCTTCAACACACCTCCCAGACATGACCATGGGGGCACATGGGTGCGGGTGTGGTCCCTCACTGCTGTGTCTGGGAGGTGGGGTGCCACAGAACCACATGCAACCATCTGGGCAGTCACCCATCTTCAGCATCAGCACGTGGCGAGGCAGTATGGCCACACAGCTCCTGCAGTACCTCCCCCATGGCGGTGAGTGCTGTCCCTGATGGCCACCAGGCTGACAGTATGGGCTCCGGCCCCACCGTCTTTGCCCCCTTCCCAGCCACTGTGCTGCTGCTGCTGCTCCCCGATGGGGGAGTGTATGACCGCTGCCTCCTCCACCTCATGCGCCACATCACCTCCTGGGGCCTCCAGATTGGCACTGGCAGTAACCTCGGAGACTGACATATCGGCCATGTCTCCTGCTGCTGTTTCTGCACCGTCATTCGTTTCCTCGGCCTCCTTGGCCTGGATGTTGCCTGGGAGGGGGGAACATGGTACACAGTATAAATTTGGTAATCCTGCACACATATGTATAGGTCTATGTTACATCGTTACCTACAGCAATGTCTGTACCGCCTGTAACCAATGTCAATGCGATTACAATGTGGTCCACACATGACTGTCCAATGGGATGTACCAGGCAGGGAGGGGAGCACCACATGTCGGCACAGGTGGGGATGCGCCACATTGTAAGGTATGTTTGTGGAGATGGGGTGGCGAGTGATGAGCTTACTGTGAGCAGTGATAAGTGTGCCATGGGAGGGGGTCCTGGGGACGGGGCACAGAGCTACATGCATCCAGGGGGGTTGTGTGAGATCCTGCATCATGACTGGAGCTGATCATAGTGTGTGTGAGTGACATTTGTGCAATGGGGGTGTATGACTATACGGGTAGGTGCTGGTGCAGGTGTGCCTGTAGGCCTGACGGGTGTGGGGACTGCCTCATTGCCCACTGCTGTGGGGTGTGAATGGAAATATATCTGGCAGTGTGCGGTTGGGGGGGTGACGGATGTGGGGCAATGGGTGCAGGAGGTACATGGGGATGTGTTCCCTCCCTTTACGGGTGCTGTTGGTGGCCATGGTAGTGGGTCAGATACGTTGTCCAGTGTTTGCTGTACCTACCCCTCTGATATGGCTGTCCAGGGGGCCATCATACCAGGTATGAGTGCGGTGTGACATGGGTGTCTGTTTGGCAGTACTCTACGCACTGTCATGTGTCTGCAGATACGTGTGTGGAGGTGTACAACCCATGCATCCTTTATTGGTGGTCCCAGCATGTCCATGTGTTCAGGCCGGAACGTCCATCTGGCAGGAATGTTCTCTGCACAGGGCACTGTGTTTCATGTGTCCACGCACAGACAATATCCATATCTGCTTATTCACAGGGCGGCCAGCCTCACAGGGGTCCAGGGATGGCCCAGCTCCCTCTAACAGCTGCAGCTGTGGGGGGTGTCATCACCTGTCCCTATGGAAGCTCTGGGGGGGGGGAGCAGGACCCTCTGGGAGGGTGTGGGGGGTGATGCATTGCATGAGGTTGCAGTGTGGGAGGGGGTTCTGGGACTGGGTATGTGCCACTGTGGTGACTGTATGGGAGCTGGCCCTGGGTGGTGTTGGTATTGGTGGGTACCCGAATTTGGGGGAGGGTTCATCTGGGATGGTGATGGGGGGTTGACATGGTGTGTGGAGAGGGGGTCCACTGTGTGCGGGGGGTGGTATCTCAACATTATGCCAGGTACTGGGGGTTTTGGGGTGGTCTGCGGATGGCGGGGTATACTATGACTGGCTGACCGGGGAAGTACGTATGCTGGTGGTGATGGCGTGGGGTGAAAGGGTCACATGTTGAACATCAGTTGATGTGTTGTAATAGTACATGGGAAAAGACATTGTAACATTGAGGGAGGAGTGGCCTAGTGATTGGGGAAAGTTAACTCAGGCCGGAAGGTTGGGGGTTCAAATCCCACTAGAGGACAGCAACCTCGGACCGGAAGGACTGGGGTTTCTAGTCCCACAGGTGCTCCTTGTGGCCTTGGGCAAGCCACTTAACTCTCCATTGCCCATGTTCCCTGTAAAATAGTTATCTCTAAGTTATAATGCCCTGTTCAATGTAATTTCAGTTTGTTCAATGTAAACCACCTTGATATCATGAAAGGCAGTATATAAGAAATGATAAATAAAACATGACATATCCCTTACTGGGGCAGACAGCTGCCAGTCAGGACTGGTATCGTGTTCACAACAGTTATCAGTCTATGTCCTCTGTACCTAGTGGTTTTCCCAGATGACACAGGTTCCACACTGCCTATATTGGGTCAGACATTGCTATATTATGTCCCTTCCTGTGAATGGTTTAGGGACCCACCCCCAGGTATCTGTCCAGACCTTTCTGCATTCCCATTAGGCAACTGTTGCTGCATCCGTGGCCTCCTGAGGCTCTGTTGCCCCACACTGGTGGGCCACAGCCTCATGGACCTCCTCCCACACTGCGGTATGTGTGCTTAGTAGTGTTCCGGAGCCCATACAGGACCTCATAGTTCTCCAGCACACTGGCCAGCAGGATGTCATTCTCCTGATGGCTGAATCTATGGGCCCTTTTCCTCTCCTCTGCGGGCACCTGCTTCCACCTTCGCTTGGCACCTGGTGGCTGCTCCAGCACCCGATGACCCTGCCACCTCCACCTCGGGCTCACGCATGCCACCTGCCTCTGAGGACTGCTGGCCAGGTGGTCTCCCCACCCTCCCTTCCTGTTGTCTCCTCTCACTGCATCTCCCTGCTCTCACTCTCGTTTCCTGCCTGTCACTCATCTCTCATCCTCCTACACCTACCTCGCCTACACTACACCATCAGCCTTAAGCGCATACGCTGGACTATTTATGCATTCGCAGGCACATCCTTGCGTGCATTGCACATGCACACTCTGTGGTGCTAAGCGTGTTGTGCATGCACTCATGGTGTGCACGCGCACCATGAGTACATATGCATCGCGTGTAGCACTGTACAGTGCACATGTACTCATGGTGCGCGCATGTAGCGCATGTGCTGCTCATGTTCCTGGGTGTGCAGCGTGCATGCGCAATGCGCGGTTTGTCATATGGTGGCGCACGGCACATATGAACGTGGCATGTGCATGCGCAACACATGCAGGAGCATGCACACCACCACGTTCGCACATGCTGTGCACCACCATATGACGAACCGCGTGTTGCACATGCATGTTGCATGCACATAGGGCCATGCAGACACCTCAAACGCATGTGCATTGTGCGCTATGCGTACGTTGCCCGTGATACACACACTGGACGTGGAACCCTTTAAACAGGTGTGTTGTATTTGTTCAGATTCTTTGACACACCCCACACCATATTAAGCTTCTGTCTCTGCTCTATCTGCTGTCCATGATGGCCCACATTGTCGTTGGTGTTTGTGTGATCCAGGTGTTGGAGGGTGAGATGTAGCTGCGATTGCCTGAGGAGGGAGATGGTGTCCATGGGGCTGTGGCACAAGGCATGGGTGCAGTCCAGCTGCAACACAGACCTGCAGCTATAGAGGATCCACAGGCTGGGGCTGTGTCGGCATGGCACAGGAGGCAGGTCAAGGCGCGCCCTCGCCAGCCTCACCTCTACAGACCCAGGGACCGGCTTCAGGACATGCGTGAGGACCAGGTCATCTCCCTCTACCGTCTGAACACAGGAGCTATCAGGCAAATCTTTGAGGATCTAAGACCTGATCTCGAGCCCCTGACTGGCCGTTCACATGCCATACCGGGTTTGATCAAGCTCCTGGGTGCCCTACATTTCTTTGCCTCTGGCTGTTTCCAGTCCTCGGTGGCCGCAGTGGGTGGGATGAGCTGGCCTACCTTCTCACGCTGTCTCCACCAGGTACTGCAGGCCATGGGTGAGGAATTACATTGCAATTCGTAACAATAGGCAACAGTGGGGGACCCTGAACCAGGCCTTTGAACAGGTTGCAGGGATACCACACGTGACTGCACACATGTTGCCCTGGTCCCACCCAGAGACAGGGAGGCAGTGTTCTGCAACCGCAAACACTACCATTCCCTGAATGTGCAGGTTGTATGTGATGCAAATATGCATATTCTGAATGTGGGCCCCCAGGTTTCCAGGGTACACCCATGACTCCTATATCCTGCATCACTCGGCACTATTTGAACAACTTGAGGGCTGACGATATGAGGACTGTGTCCTGCTGGGTGGGTATCACTCATCTCGGACATGCATATGGTGTTTCTCTGAGTAACCCTATGCGTACATGTCTGTCTTTGTGGTGTGTCCCTAGTTGTGTGTATGTCATCAGTGGGTGTGTGCTAAAGGGGGGGGGGCCGGATTTGATGCCTGATCAATTGTTCCTGCAGTACTGTGTGTTGGGTGCACATTCATCTTTGACCATTTCGGACATTCTACATTGTCTTATTTGTGCTGACACATTACAGCACACAGGTATGCTTCATGTATATCGATAGTGTTTTGTTGTCTCTGCCATCCTGTCTGGCCTCCTCAGGTACATGTTCCTGTAACACCTGCTGTGTGTGGACAGTATCATGGCCTTCACATGCTTTCACAAGTGTGCATCTCTGCCTTTGTCCAGGGTGCATTGGCATGTGTCTGCCTGATGTGTTCACAACTATTGCTACTATCTTTCGGATACAGGTGTTTGGTCATGTGTTTGGTGTGAATACTGTCACCCACTAACGTACCCAGAGGCTAAAAAGGGCTTGGGTCGTTTGATGGGGCAGTATTTTTATGGCTAGCGCTCCTATGAAGGCATTTTGCAAGCCTTCTGGATCCTATAGTTTTCACCATTAGCCAAAGAAGTGTAGTTGAAGCAGAGGGTAAGGTTTAAACTCAGGCTTTATTCCCCGTCCGGGGTGGATTCATAACAGTGGAACTTAAAGCAGGTCAGACCCTTCGTCTGATAACACAATTAAAGAAAAATACTTTCAACAAAACTTAGCTTTCTTCAGCATTAAACCAGGAAACAAAAAGTAATAGAAAACAGTTCCTTTTACTCACGGAACTCTTGCACCTGTTTCTTCTCATAAAACAGTTCTGGCTGCTTTAACATAGAGATGCTATACAATCAGATAATGTGTACGTGCAGTCCATCTCATTTTCCTCTAAGGATTCTTCAAGAGGTTCAACCTGTATTTCCTCTCCATCAGAGTAAACTTCAGGCTCCCAATTGCCGTTAAAGTTATAAGGTTCTTGTCGGGGAGTTAAAACACTCTCCTCCCCCACTATACTAGTGGCCCGTGGGTAACTACCGTATTTCCTGTAGTTGGGTTCCTGAGAACTACAGAGCTCTTGGTACGTGCATAGAAAGTCAGGGTATTGCAAACCTCTCTTATTAGGGTAAATACACCTACCTTTAGGCCACTGCTGTTTCCTGCTCTCTCGGATAAGCACAGCTCTGCTTTGAAGCCCCTTTTCCACGGTGTTTCTCTGACTCATTCAAATGTGCTTCAGGGTAAAAGTTTTCCCCTTCCGCATTTCTGGTGTTAGATAATTTATATCTTAAAGCCTTGCGGGAAGGGTTAGGACAGCAGTTATAGTTGGTGATTCGATCATTAGGCATGTAGATAGCTGGGTGGCTGGTGGACGTGAGGATCGCCTGGTAACATGCCTGCCTGGTGCGAAGGTAGCGGACCTCACACGCCACCTAGATAAGGTCTTAGATAGTGCTGGGGAGGAGTCTGCTGTCTTGGTACATGTTGGTACCAATGACATAGGAAAATGTGGTAGGGAGGTTCTGGAAGCTAAATTTAGGCTTTTAGGTAGGAAGTTGAAATCCAGAACTTCCAGGGTAGCGTTCTCCGAAATGCTTCCCGTTCCACGCGCAGGACCCAATAGGCAGGCAGAGCTCCGGAATCTCACTGCGTGGATGAGACAATGGTGCAGAGATGAGGGGTTCGGATTTGTTAGGAACTGGGGAACATTCTGGGGAAAGGAGGGGCTCTTCCGAAGGGATGGGCTTCACCTTAACCGGGATGGAACCAGGCTGCTGGCATTAACCTTTAAAAAGGAGATAGAGCAGCTTTTAAACTAGATAATAGGGGAAAGCCGACAGTCGCCCAAGAGCGCATGGTTCGGAAGAATGTATCCTTGAAGGATACTACAAAAGCAGAGAGGTTCCAAAAAAGAGTAAAGTAGCCCAAATGCCCTCGAGTATGGAGCAGACAGAACTTAAAGATCCCAAATTACCCATGTCTACCAATAGCCAAATTAATATGAATAAAATACAGTCTCTAAAATGCTTGTATGCAAATGCTAGAAGTCTACAAAACAAGATGGGAGAGTTAGAATATATAGCACTAAACGAGAGGTTAGATATGATTGGAATATCAGAGACATGGTGGAAGGAGGACAACCAGTGGGACACTGTGATACCTGGGTACAAACTATATCGAAATGATAGAGCTGATCAAATTGGTGGAGGGGTTGCGCTCTATGTTAGAGAGGGCATTGAATCAGAAAGGATTAAAGTTTTGCAAGAAACAAAATTTGCTGTAGAATCTCTATGGATTGAAATTCCATGTAAAAAGGGGAAGGCGATGGCAGTGGGGGTGTACTATCGTCCGCCTGGCCAGAATGAACAAATGGATGATGAAATGCTCAAAGAAATCAAGGAAGCTAGCAAAAGTTACAGTGCAGTAATAATAATGGGTGATTTCAATTACCCCGGCATCGACTGGGTCAGTGTCACAACAGGACATGCTAGGGAGATAAAGTTCCTAGATGAAATAAATGACTGCTTCTTGGAGCAGCTGGTTCATGAACCGACCAGAGGGATCGCAATATTAGACCTAGTCCTTAGTGGAACACCAGATGTAGTGCAAGAGATAAGGGTGTTGGGGCCACTTGGCAATAGTGATCATAGCATGATCGCCTTTGATTTAATTAGTGGAGGAGGGATAGTAAGGAAATCCACAGTACTACCCTTTAACTTTCGAAAGGGAGACTATGATAGAATGAGGAAAACAGTTAAGAAAAAACTAAAAGGAGCAGTTGCAAAGGTTAAAGACGTACATCAAGCTTGGGTGTTGTTGAAAAATACTATCTTGGAAGCCCAGACCAGCTGTATTCCACGCTTTAAGAAAAGTGGAAGGAAGTCTAAAAAATTGCCAGCATGGTTTAAAGCTGAGGTCAGAGAGGCTGTTGTTGCCAAAAAAGCATCTTTCAAGAAATGGAAAAAAGAGCCAAATGATGAAACCTGGAAACAGCACAAGCACTGGCAAGTCAAATGCAAGGCATTGATAAGGCAGGCAAAGAGAGAATTTGAGAAGAAGCTTGCTGCGGAAGCAAAACGCGAAATAAAGACCTTTTCAAGTACATTCGTAGCAAAAAACCCGTGAGAGAGTCAGTTGGTCCATTAGATGATAAAGGGGTTAAAGGAGCACTAAGAGGCGACAAGGCGATAGCGGAGAGACTGAATGAATTCTTTGCTTCGGTCTTTACTGAGGAAGATGTAGGGATGTTACCCACGACTGAAGTGGTATTTAAAGGTGTGGAAGAATTGAAGGAAATATCGATACATCGGGAAGATGTCTTACAACTATTAGATAAACTGAAGAGTAGCAAATCACCTGGGCCGGATGGTATACATCCAAGGGTGTTGAAAGAACTGAAATTTGAGATTGCAGACCTGCTATCAGTAATCTGTGAACTATCATTAAAATCATCTCTAATACCTGAAGATTGGAGGATCGCCAATGTAACACCAATTTTTAAAAAGGGTTCGAGGGGTGATCCGGGAAACTACAGACCGGTGAGCCTGACATCAGTACCGGGAAAAATGGTAGAAACCATCATAAAGAATAAAATTACTCAGCATATAGATAGTCATGACCTAATGGGAGACAGCCAACATGGCTTTAGACAAGGAAGATCTTGTCTTACTAATCTGTTATGTTTTTTGAAGGAGTGAATAAACAGGTGGACAAAGGTGAGTCGGTTGATATTGTGTATCTGGACTTTCAGAAAGCCTTTGACAAGGTCCCTCATGAGAGACTTTTGGCAAAACTAAAGAGTCATGGGATAGGAGGCAGTGTACTACTGTGGATCAGGAACTGGTTAAAAGATAGAAAGCAGAGGGTAGGGCTAAATGGCCAATTTTCCCAATGGAGAAAGGTGAATAGTGGTGTACCCCAGGGATCTGTGCTGGGTCCGCTGCTTTTTGACATATTCATAAAATGACCTGGAAAGTGGAATAACGAGTGAGGTTATCAAATTTGCTGATGACACAAAACTATTTAAAGTTGTTAAAACCCAGGAGGATTGTGGAAAATTGCAAGAGGATCTTGATAAATTGGAAGACTGGGCATCAAAATGGCAGATGAAATTTAATGTGGAGAAGTGCAAGGTTATGCACCTAGGGAAGAACAACCCAAACTATGGTTACACGATGCAAGGTTCCACATTAGGAACACCACCCAAGAAAAAGATTTAGGCGTCCTTGTGGATACCATGTTAAAACCCTCGGCCCAGTGTGCAGCGGCGGCCAAGAGAGCAAATAGAATGCTAGGTATGATAAGGAAAGGAATGGAAAATAAAACAAAAGATATTATAATGCCTCTATATCGTTCCATGGTGAGACCGCACCTTGAATATTGTGTGCAATTCTGGTCGCCGTATCTTAAAAAGGATATAGCGATTTTAGAAAAGGTTCAGAGAAGAGCCACCAAAATGGTAAAGGGGATGGAAGGCTACTCCTATGAAGAAAGGCTAAAAAGGTTGGGGCTCTTTAACCTGGAAAAGAGACGGCTGAGGGGAGATATGATAGAAGTCTATAAATTAATGAACGGAGTGGAACGGGTAAACGTAGATCGATTGTTTACCTTATCAGAATATAGAAAGACTAGGGGACATGCAATGAAGCTACAGGGTAAACTATTTAAGACTAATAAAAGAAAATATTTTTTCACTCAACGTGTAATCAAACTCTGGAATTTGTTACCGGAGGATGTAGTAAAGGCTGTTAGTGTAGCTGGGTTTAAAAAAGGTTTGGACAAGTTCCTGGAGGAAAGGTCCATAAACCATTATTAAGAAGGGACCCAGGATATCAATGCTTGAACCAATACAAGCATTGTGGAACCTGTGTCCCTTGGGGAAACTGCTAGGTACGTATGACCTAGATTGGCCACTGTTGGAAACAGAATACTGGGCTTGATGGACCTTGGTCTGACCCAGTATGGCATATCTTATGTTCTTATATGTTCTTATGTTCTTGGCTGTTGGACTGCCTTCTCTGCTTGCCTCACAGCAACGCTCCTGGGGATATTGAGAGGCTGTGCACTGCTGTTCCCAACAGCTTCTCTGAGAGTCACCAACCTCCTGTGCTCTGGATAATCCCCTTGGCTCCGTCCTCACAGCTCCACGGACACTGCTCTCAAGCTCAGCAGTTCCTAATGCTTCTCCCGTAGTTCCAACTACAGCTCTCGTAGTTCCTACTACCTCTCTCTCCGTTCTACTTTCTCTCTCTACCTCCCGGTAAGTGATTTTTAAGTACGTTCAAATTGGTGTTAGCCTGGGCTCCGCCCCCATGCAGGTACTCTTCATTTTCTAATGAATTCTGTGCTCCCTTTCTGTTCGTGCGTTCCCTAGCACCACGTGGCTTTGTTTTCATCTGTTGCTCATAGCAACCTTCCCCCATGTGTGAACCTGAGCTGTCAGTTTCCCTTACATTTTGCTCACAATCCCCTACTTCCATGGGTTCTGATGGCGCTACCTTAAGACAGATCCCCCCCCTTAAAATATTACGGGCTGCCTGACCACTAACCGGACAGCACGTAATCATCTCTTGGGTTCTGTCTCGCTGCCTTACATAGGCCAAGCTGACTGTGGCCAATCTCTCCTTCCAAGGTTTTAGAACGTTCAAGTGGTACACCTGCTGACGTCCCCTCTCATTCTCCACCTTGTATGTCACAAGACCTACTTTCTTTATTACTGTACACGGTCCCTTCCACTGGGCCTCAAACTTGGGTCCCGGGTCCGCTACTTGGACAAGGACTTTATCCCCTATGCTCAGGTGCCTTTCTCTTGTGCTCCTGTCATAGTACCATTTTTGCTTTTCTTTGCTGGCCTGCAAATTTTCTCTTGAGGCCTTTGCAGTTCTTTCTAAGCGTTCCCTCAAGTTTTTAAGGAATTGAGGCACTCCAACTTCCTGCGAGTCTGGCTCCACCCACTGTTCATGGAGAATGTCTAAAATTCCCCTAGGGGCCCTGCCAAACATAAGCTCATATGGGGACGCTTTTCATGACGTCTGTATGCGTTCTCGACATGCATAAACTACAAATGGGAGTAGGGTATCCCATTCACCCATCTCTCCCTTCTTTAAACCCCTCCGAAGCATCTGTTTCAAAGACTGATTCATCCTCTCAACAAGCCCACTTGTTTGAGGATGATAGGCTGCAGTCTTTATGTGCCTTATGCCGAAGGCTTCCCATACCGTTGCTAAGTGTTTTGATAAGAAATTGCTCCCTTGGTCAGTCAATACCTCCCTGGGAAAACCCACTTCACAAAAGAGCTTTACCAGCTCTTGGGCTATTACTCTGGCCGATGTACTCCTTAAGGGAATAGCCCATGGGAATCTAGTTGCGTGGTCTACTACCACCAATAAATACTGAAATCCTCTGGGCGTACGGATCAGGGGTCCTACGATATCCATACCTATGCGTTCCATAGGTACTGCTATGGTGGGTGTGGATACCATCGGTACAGCTTTCGGCTTTAAAGCTGTGACCCTCTGACAAGTTGGACAAGCCTCGCAGTATTGTTTAGTCTCTTTAAAGACCCCTGGCCAATAGAATCGAACCAATATTTGGTCCAGGGTGCCTTGGACTCCCTTATGGCTGCCTATGGGGTGGTCGTGTGCCAACCTTAGTACTGTAGCTTTAAATGTCATTGGCATGACCAATTGTTTCCTTATCGCTCCAGAATACGGGTCAGTACTTATCCTATATAGGATTTCCTTTTCCAGGAAAAAACCTGGGTAGGGTAGGCCGAATTTCCATGGCCCATTCGAAAGATCTCTTTAGATCTGGGTCAGCCCGCTGTTCTGCGGGGAATGAGGGGAACTTACTCACCACCTCGGCAGGTACCCAAGGTAACCCTGCACCAACTTCCAACTCGGCCCTTCCCCAGGTCCTTTGACGCCTCCCTTGGCGTTTTTTGGCTTTCGCCTTCCTGCCTTCCTTAACCGGCTCGTGTATTAGTTCATCATGTGTGGGCAGAATGCCTAATCCACCCCCATCTAATTCCTTCTCTTGGGGTTCTTCCTCCCCCTCAGGCTCCCCGGGATCCTCAGATGCTATCCTTCCTTCCCCTGAGGTCCCTGCCTGCGATCGGGTAGATATTAGGCCAGTCCGGGTATTCAACCCTACCACCAGACCCTTGAGAAAGGGTGGCCAGTCCCTGCCTAAAATGACATCTCTAGGCAATGTAGGGATTATGGCTACCTGTAATGTGTGTTCTCTATCTACAGCACGTATAGATAACCTCTATGAAGGATAACAGGAAAATGCTCCGTGTATGCATTTTAAGCGGATCTGGCTTTCTGCTTGCCTCGGGGCTGACCGACGGCGCCTCTTAATGGCTTCCCAGAGCTTGGACGTAATCATGCTCTGGTCAGCACCCGAGTCAAGCAGCGCCAGCGTTTCCACCCCTTCTACCTGCACAGAAATCAGGAACCCATCTTGTGCTGGCTTTTCTCTCCCAGCCATGAGGATAGTCCGCTCCGTGCAGTCTTTTTGGAAGTGGCCCGCTCGCCCGCACACATAACATTTCCCTTTGTGTATAGAAAAAATGTCATCATTAGTATTCTTACCACATACATTAAACATTTTCCCTTTAACATATTTCTCTCTTTTATGCTCTGCCATGCCTGCTGCTTTCCTCAGACCTATTTCTGAGGTGCCCACTATCTGAGCCTCAAAATAGCGTTCAGCTAGACTGGCTGCATCATTGGTATTCTGACAATTTTGCAAGGTGAGATACTTTTTTACCTCGGTAGGTACAGCCTGGAGAAATTGCTCCAAGATAATTATATCTAACACTGATTCCATTGTCCTCTGCTCAGGGGTTAACCACTTGTAGGCCAAATTCTTTAATCTCTGCTGCAGAGCTTTAGGGGTTTCTTGGGCCCTCATCCTAGCTTCTCTAAACAGCCTACGATAATGCATGCTAGATAGGCCCAACCTATCCTTAACTGCCCTTTTTATCTCCTCGTAGTCAGTAGCAAGGATGGCAGGCATTGCTTTATACGCAGAGAGAGCTTCCCCGGTGAGAGATACAGCAAAGCGGGTAGCCCACTGCTCTCGTGGCCATTTCAATGCCCCCCCTATTCGTTCAAAGGCATCAATAAAATCATCAATGTTGTCCTGTGGACTTAACTGTCCCAACATAAACGCATGACTCGCATTAAGTCCTACCCCTGGAACTACGTAGGGGTTCTCAGTCCCATGTCCTGGTGACTTTTCCAAAAATGCCCTCATGGTCTCCAGAAGTGGCCTCTGCTGCTCCATGATCATTTTTGCTGTTTGTTCTTGCATGTGCCGTGCTAACTCCAGTTGTTTGTCCCACTGGTGTTGCATCCAGCTCATTATGTCCTGGGCCTCCATCTTCTTGCTGTGACCCTGCGGAGAAAAGAAGAGAAAGAAAACCACCAAGTGCGGTACTTTTTACACTTCTTCATCCCTTTCCCGCACCACAGAAGCGCCGTCTTTCCTGCCCTTTTATCCACCTACGCTAGTGGCCTAGGTATCCGTTACCTTAGGATCTGCGTAGATTCAGGCTTTGGCAAGAAAGGTCCTCGATCAGCATCTGTCCTGTCCTGTGTGCTTGCTTCTTATGGGTCCTCCGGTACAGCAGTATTTTTTCTTCAAAAGTGTCCCTTTTTTTTTCCACAGTTAAAAAACAAAATCCTCTAGATGACGCCACTCATGTCACCCACTAACGTACCCAGAGGCTAAAAAGGGCTTGGGTCGTTTGATGGGGCAGTATTTTTATGGCTAGCGCTCCTATGAAGGCATTTTGCAAAGCCTTCTGGATCCTGTAGTTTTCACCATTAGCCAAAGAAGTGTAGTTGAAGCAGAGGGTAAGGTTTAAACTCAGGCTTTATTCCCCGTCCGGGGTGGATTCATGACAGTGGAACTTAAAGCAGGTCAGACCCTTCGTCTGATAACACAATTAAAGAAAAATACTTTCAACAAAACTTAGCTTTCTTCAGCATTAAACCAGGAAACAAAAAGTAATAGAAAACAGTTCCTTTTACTCACAGAACTCTTGCACCTGTTTCTTCTCATAAACAGTTCTGGCTGCTTTTAACATAGAGATGCTATACAATCAGATAATGTGTATGTGCAGTCCATCTCATTTTCCTCTAAGGATTCTTCAAGAGGTTCAACCTGTATTTCCTCTCCATCAGAGTAAACGTCAGGCTCCCAATTGCCGTTAAAGTTATAAGGTTCTTGTCGGGGAGTTAAAACACTCCTCCCCCACTATACTAGTGGCCCGTGGGTAACTACCGTATTTCCTGTAGTTGGGTTCCTGAGAACTACAGAGCTCTTGGTACGTGCATAGAAAGTCAGAGTATTGCAAACCTCTCTTATTAGGGTAAATACACCTACCTTTAGGCACTGCTGTTTCCTGCTCTCTCGGATAAGCACAGCTCTGCTTTGAAGCCCCTTTTCCACGGTGTTTCTCTGACTCATTCAAATGTGCTTCAGGGTAAACGTTTTCCCCTTCCGCATTTCTGGTGTTAGATAATTTATATCTTAAAGCCTTGGCTGTTGGACTGCCTTCTCTGCTTGCCTCATAGCAACGCTCCTGGGGATATTGAGAGACTGTGCACTGCTGTTCCCAACAGCTTCTCTGAGAGTCACCAACCTCCTGTGCTCTGGATAATCCCCTTGGCTCCGTCCTCACAGCTCCACGGACACTGCTCTCAAGCTCAGCAGTTCCTAATGCTTCTCCCGTAGTTCCAACTACAGCTCTCGTAGTTCCTACTACCTCTCTCTCCGTTCTACTTTCTCTCTCTACCTCCCGGTAAGTGATTTTTAAGTACGTTCAAATTGGTGTTAGCCTGGGCTCCGCCCCCATGCAGGTGCTCTTCATTTTCTAATGAATTCTGTGCTCCCTTTCTGTTCGTGCGTTCCCTAACACCACGTGGCTTTGTTTTCATCTGTTGCTCATAGCAACCTTCCCCCATGTGTGAACCTGAGCTGTCAGTTTCCCTTACATTTTGCTCACAATCCCCTACTTCCATGGGTTCTGATGGCGCTACCTTATGACAATACAGATGATGTGTATTGCCCTCATTGCCCTTCCCTGGTGTCCTGTGTCTCACACCTCCAGATGCTGACTCATAGCTGTTGTGTGCCATCATGTGCCGTCATATGTTTATGTCAGTCTTTTATCTGTTGTTAGTTTGCACGTATATGCTTTTGTGCGTGTGTGTGGACATCAGCTCCTGATTGACCTTTCCACATTTCTTTCTGCAGGTGATGCCGGATATGGGTGTCATGCCTGGTTGCTGACCCCTATGCATCTTCCACGGACACGTGCAGAGATGAGGTACAATGAGGCCCATGCATCCAGCCGCTCAGTCATCGAGCGCACCTCTGACATTTTGAAGAGTCGCTTCAGGTGTCTGGATAGGACCGGCGAGGCCTTACAATACCGACCCATGACTGTGGCACAGATCATTCTGGCCTGTTGCATCCTGCACAACATTGCTCTCAGGCACAATATCCCAGTCAATATTAATCCGGATCTGGAAGATGATCCTATGTGCGTCCTGTACGTGCCCGTGGTGACACACGTGAGGGCATGGCAATCAGGTGACAGCTGATGAGCTCTTCTCATGTAAGTACTGCATATGTGGGGAAATGCATATGGGTATACATGTACATGCTGCCGTGTGTGTTGCACAGCTCCATCATGACATATATATGTTGCACTTGTGTTTCTGACTCCCCAGAATATGCTTTTTGACCTGCCTGGTGCTGTGGTGCAGTGGCAACTGTGTGTACATCATTCAACATGCAGGAGACTGGGGTAGGTAGACATCCAGGTAACTGTTCTATGGGGACAATGCAGCATAGCACATGTCTGAGGTTATCTGTCCACTACACATATGTTGTTGTACACCTCTTTGACCTGCACCCCCATACCCCATATGTTCATGTTGGCACACATAAGCGCATGTGTTTCTGACCAGTTCATGTTTTCCAACACTGTATTTGGGACACATCCAGCTGAGCTGTGTGTGTCTACAGGTCCTAGGTATTGTGGTGGTGGGTGGCACGTACACCCTTCCCTGACATTGTGGCTTCAGCCAACATCAATGTATCATTGCATGGACTGACCATTTATCTCCACTGATCTCCAATTATGCACAGACAGACCATATGCTACTTGTGGCATACTCACCTTGTCATACTGTGTGTGTGTGTTTTTGGCATGTCTGTGTAACGATACACTGTGCAGCCATTTTGCACTATCATGTGCTGGGATGTGTCTGTACACCTGTGGAGTGGTGGTGACTGTGCTATCTCTACCTTACTGCTGTTGACTTTGTGAACATTGTGCGCATGTGTTCTGTGTTGTGGACTGACCTATCTCTTGTGTGCTGACAGAACACTGCGCTTCAGCATTTCTGTTTCACAGATGTCGCCATACTTTGGACATGTGGCAATGATGGCTGGACATGGGGACATGGCGATTCAATACATTTCAATTACATGTTCTGCCTTTACTATGATGTCTTGTGGCCTTTGCCTGCCTCAGACAGTCCCTAGCAGTCACTTGCTGCACACAAACGGTAGGTTGCGCCTTGGATCTTTTGTGACTAACATCAACCTTTACATGTTTGTCTTTTGCTGTTTGTTTCATGGTGCTTTTCTGTGGGGTCTCTGTGCACCAACTCTGATGGACATGAGGTGGACCTCTGAGCCACCTATGTGTCATGGGCATGGACATGACCATGTCCATATGATACCATCATCTGTGGTGCCATTTCCTAATGTCCCCAACATGCACGTGTTCTGTGTTGTGATCATGTAATGTCTGCATGTCTGATGTTTCATTACATACATATTGATGTTTCACTCCCTGCAATGTGCCCTGATGTTGTGTGCAGCATACCATGAAAGTGTTTCTCCTCCTTTTGACACAGGGCAGAGGACACACACAGCACATCTACTACACTGCATCTGCAGTCACCATCACCCACCTGTTGGAGGACACAGCAACACCATGCAACGATCCCTGAGAGATGGAGACATAGGATGCTTGACCTATGCGAGTGGGACACATGCCTATGATGGACATTATTGTTGGACTGGTACTTTGAGCATAACAGGGATGACCAGCACACTATTGCTGTCTTGTTCTGGCTGGGTGTCATGTTCATTGCAGGAGACACACATCACCTTTGCAATACTGTGGCACATTGAGATGTCACAATTCACTATGCATGCCAAGGGATTCATGGACAGTCTTAATGGCCATGTAGGGTTGCAGACGCCATTTGCACTGTGGACACTGTGTACTGGTCCCTAGGTGTACAGCAGGGACTGTGATAAGGAAGCTTATCATAGCTCAGGAAGGAGCTATAGAAAAGGTGAAGTTACTCTGAACAAGCAACCTGTCAGTTCTGGTAGAAATAAGAAAACAGAATTTTCCCATAAAAGACTACCAGTCCCAGAATGCACCAGGTTTCCAACAGCCATTAGAGGAGCTGAAGTGGGGAAGCGTGTGTTCAATCAGGAGGGCTATGAGGTAATCCCTAAGCACTCATCTCAAAGGGCAGGGCCTGTTTCAGCACAGCTGCGCTGTGTTAGGGAGGAGCACTCATCTAAGCAGAATAAAGGTAGAGTTTATTCTACAGAGAATTATCCTCATCCTCATCCTCAGGATCATCATCATCTTCATGATCAACTTGGATATCCTCAGTTTCATCTGGAGGATTATCAGAAGCAGAAGCCAAACCGGACAGACAGAGAGGGCAAGAAACCCTTTGGAAGAAAGAAGAGAAAAGCCTTTGAGAGGTCTAGAAGAGTCTGGAGCAGTACGTATACTGGGAGGCATTCCAAGGGCCAGCATACACCATTGGACTGGGGAAAGCCAGAGGAATGGTGCTGCAGAGCTAGGAATCTCCAGACGGTACCTGTGAGGGAGACGGCTGCACGTGGAAGGGACCCTAATACCCGTGCCAGAAGGTATGTGAAGAGAGATCCAGTGTCCAGGGATCTGGATTGGAAGGCTGGACATAAGAACTGGACTACATACTGGCCAGGCTATATAGAGAGGAACTCAAACAGCAATGGAAGCTCAGGTATGAACACTGATCTATGCCCTAGCTATAACCTTGAAAGACAGCAGGGAAACAAGTATTCTCCTGAAAGTGCTCCATTGGGAGATTCATCTGTGCCAATCCATGATATTGAACCCATGCTTGTTGAAGAAGGGGGAGTGATAGCAGATGAAGAATGTGTTTACATGGACTGCTCTCTGTCTAAACTCCTTTGGTGATTTTCTGTTATAAAATACAGCAACCATCACAAAGAAATACAAACTTGTTCTTTAATCTACTCAGAAAAGCTCCTGAGTAGGATTTCTAGCCACGCAGTAGAAAGCAAGCCAGCTAAGGGGTTTCAGCTGGATAACTGCTAGCAATTGAGCCTTACCTAATTGCTTGTGAGCTCTGAGAGAATCACTTCTGAATCTATGTGGGAAGATATAAGAAGTTAACCTGAAAAGAACAGTTTTTCCTTTCTTTGTGGCTTTCGTTTGTTGTTTGATATAATGCTAAGAAAACATTAGCTAATGCCTACAGAAAAGACCAGTTTGTTGCCAACCAGGTCTTATTTCTTTTGCTTTGATTGCCTGACAAGTTCAAATGTTGTTTTCCTGATTTTGTTTTTCCAAGTTAACACTGAAAGCAAGTAACCTGATTTATGTGCTACCAAGCATATTTGTGTTGGGAGAAATAACCCCATAAATAAATATCTTATTGGCTTTACACTTGAGCACAACTAAATTATTGTGAGCAGCTGTGTCGGGTGTGAATGGACTGCATTGCCCACAATCCCTTGCAAATCATATTGACATATGCACTTGCCAAGACTGTGAACATTCTCACCCAGGCAGCCGTCTGACAAATGGCGTAGTTTTTCGGATTGCTTTTGCACAAAGGGATTTACTTGCTAAGGATTACAACTAAAGTTCAAGTTTAAAGCTGGAAGAAAAGATTTTCCCTCAACTGCACTTTGGAGGAGAAGTGGATGTTCCAGGTAGCTGTCCCAGGAGGAAAAACCCTGTGCAGAGCAGGATTCATCACTGGCATAAGGTAACAAGTACCTGGGCATGTCTAGTGGTGGATGGGAGTAAGGCACAGGGGTAATTGGAAAAAAAAAAGTAGAAAAAAAAAACCACCTGTTTGGAAGGTGGTGCACTTTGTTTTTTTTTCTTTGTTTCTTGCAGGGATCAAGATGGATCCAAAGGAACTACCTCATTGGATGGCAGCCCAGTTTAGCAGGCAACAGGAGCTAGCACAGCAGGCTCAGGACACTGCTATGAAAGCCTTAATGGACCAGCAGAGGCCAGTGCTTGATCTGGTGCAAGCCCTAGTTAAGCTGCAGAACCAAAGTGGAACAGATGCAAGACCAGCAGTAAATACTGGTACACCACATGTGGACAGTGTGGGACTCAATCAAGGGATTGGGGCATTTAGTTTTGGGAAGCTAACTCCAGATGATAATGTTGATGATTTTCTAGAGTCTTTTGAAAGAGTGGCACAAGCATTAGCATGGCCAGAGACCCAGTGGGCAGTAAGGCTGGCAGCCTCATTAACTGGAGAGGAGCTTGCAGCTTATAGAACAATGCCAGCAGCCCAGGCTTTGAATTATAAGGATGTAAAGGCTGCTATTAGAGATCGCCTAGGGTTGTCTATTTCAGAGTATAGGCGAATGTTTAGAGCTACTACATTGAGAGTGGGTGAAACACCCAGGGCTCTGAGTCAGAGAATCAGAGGTTTAGCTGTAAAATGGTTGGAGCCTGAGCAAAAGACGGTAGAAATGTTATTAGACATTATAATGCTTGAACAATTTATGTCTGCAGTCCCTAATGAGTTGCACACTTTCCTTATACAGCAAAATTGCCAAAATCTTGGAGAGGCAACCATGCTAGCAGAGAGATTCTTGGAAGCCACGCAGGCTTGCCATAGAATGGGTGGCCCTCTGAAGATTGGTGCTGAGGCAAGATGTGCTGTATCAGAAAAGAAAATAATTAAAAATGTTTCTGAAAATGAATGTACTGTATCAAACCAGATGACACAGTGGAATAGAAAGAAATGTTTCAAATGTGGAAAATGGGGACATTTAGAAAAGAGATGCCAGACACACACTAGCTTAATGGGGGTGGATTTAAAACAGCCCAAAGAAGGATTTCTTTTGATGGTTGATGTGCAAGGAATTACCACAAATGCTTTGTTAGACTCTGGGGCAGACCAGAGTATGATGTCAAAAAGGCTTTGGAAGAGGATAGAGGCCCAAGAAGGATTTGTGCCTAGAACCCCTGAAAGCCAAGTTCACATCAGATGCATTCATGGTGCTGCAACATCATATCCCACCTATAGGCTAAAGGTTAAGTGCCTGGGGGAACAAGAGGAAGTCCTGTTAGCAGTGGTGCCTAGGCTACCCTTTAATTTGGTTCTAGGAAGAGACTGGCCAAGATTTAAGCAGGGTCTAGTGGAAGGACTAGGAAAGAAGGAGGGAGAAGGTTTAATGGTAATAGCTCCCGGGCCTTTATTTGGAAGTCCTCAGACCCCAGCTAAAAAGATGGTTAAGCATCCAGAAGACCAAGCTACCCCAAAGCAGACATTCGTCCTAAAGTACCATAGGGTCACAGAGAAGGCCCAAGCTCCTAAGCGGGCAACCCCTCAAGCTGCTGGGTTTGACCTGTGCAGCATAGAAAATGTGACTGTACCTAGCCAAGGGAGAGCCCTGGTTGACACCGGTCTCCAAGTGGAAATACCTATTGGATGCTATGGGAGAGTAGCCCCAAGGTCCGGATTAGCCCTTAAATATTTCATCGATGTGGGTGCGGGAGTAATTGATCCCGATTACAGGGGCAATATTAAAGTTCTGTTATTTAATTTTGGACAGAATGATTATCAACGTGAAGACAGGAGACAGAATTGCCCAATTGATCTGTGAGAGGCTGGGTTTTCCACCTGTGGAGGAGGTCACATCCCTGGAAAATTCTGAGCGTGGAACCAAAGGCTTTGGTTCTACTGACGTCAAAGGGGTTAAAAGCCTAGCTGCCACCTGTGCCCGAGAGAGGGAGGTGAATGAAGAGGAAGATTTGGGACCCCAGGTATCTGATTGTAAAGAAAAATCAGATCCCCAAATAGGACCTGACAGTGGTACAACAGGAAGAAATTAGGAAATTGCTTAAAGAATTCCCAGATGTGTTGACACCCATACCTGGGGAGACACATTTGGTTGCCCATGAAATAATAACTCCACCTGGGAAATTAGTTCGTCAAAGGCCATACCGCTTGCCTGAAGCCAAGAGACAGGAAGTAGTGGCACAAGTCCAGGAGATGTTGGACATGGGAGTAATAGAGGAGTCAAAGAGTCCCTGGAATAGCCCCATAGTCCTGGTGCCGAAGCCTGATGGATCTTTAAGATTTTGTATTGACTTCCGGCAGGTAAACGCAATATCAGTTTTCGATGCATATCTAATGCCAAGAATTGAAGAGTTGTTGGACCAGCTGGGACAGGCTCAATACTTAACCACCCTTGATATGACAAAAGGATATTGGCAAATCCCTCTAACCAGGGAGTCGAAGCCGAAGACTGCGTTCAGCACCCCCGTTGGCCTTTTCCAGTTCAAGAGGATGCCTTTCGGACTGCATGGAGCAGCGGCTACCTGCCAAAGGTTAGTGGATCAGGTACTTCGACCCCACCAAAATTATGCTTTTGCATATATGGATGATGTCATAATCCATAGTAACACCTGGGCGGAGCATCTAATGAGGATCAGGGCAGTCTTGTGCTCCATGAAGCAAGCGGGAATCACTTTAAACCCGAAGAAGTGTGCCTTTGCAAATAGGGAGGTAAAATACCTGGGCCACCTAGTGGGAAGAGGAAAAATTAAACCTCTAATGAGTAAAGTAGATAGCATCAGGAATTTTCCTCCTCCAACAACAAAGAAACAACTAAGAAGTTTCTTAGGACTTATTGGATACTACCGCAGATTTATACCGCAATTTGCAGAGAAAAGTGCAATTTTCACGGATATGCTGCGGAAGAATTGTCCAAACCAGCTAAAGTGGACACCTGAAGCTGAAAAAGCGTTTTCAGTCCTAAAAGGAAAATTGTATACAGGACCGGTACTGAAAGGGGTGGACTTCAGGAAACCCTTTCTGGTTCAAACCGATGCATCGGATGTAGGGCTAGGAGCGGTTCTATCCCAGTGTCATGAAGGGGAGGAGCATCCTGTGATGTACCCGAGCAGGAAGTTGTCAC
Source organism: Ichthyophis bannanicus (assembly GCA_033557465.1). Lineage (NCBI taxonomy): Eukaryota > Metazoa > Chordata > Amphibia > Gymnophiona > Ichthyophiidae > Ichthyophis > Ichthyophis bannanicus. Next base: position 1,099,730,848 of record CM066033.1, on the reverse strand, counting down.
CAGCTGAACAAAAATATTCCACAATAGAAAAAGAATGTTTAGCTATTAAGTGGTCAGTGGAGGCGTTAAGGTTTTACCTTACAGGGAGAAAGTTCCAGTTGGTCACAGACCATGCCCCACTTAAGTGGTTGCAGCAAATGAAGAACCACAATGCCAGGTTGACACGCTGGTACATGGCCTTACAGGCATTTGATTTTCAAGTTGAACATCGTGCTGGGAAGTTACACAAGAATGCGGATGCCCTTTCCCGTATTACGGACTGTAGAGAAGAAGTTTCACCAGTGACACCAGTCCGTAATAACTTAAGCAGGGGGGTATGTGATAAGGAAGCTTATCATAGCTCAGGAAGGAGCTATAGAAAAGGTGAAGTAACTCTGAACAAGCAACCTGTCAGTTCTGGTAGAAATAAGAAAACAGAATTTTCCCATAAAAGACTACCATTCCCAGAATGCACCAGGTTTCCAACAGCCATTAGAGGAGCTGAAGTGGGGAAATGTGTGTTCAATCAGGAGGGCTATGAGGTAATCCCTAAGCACTCATCTCAAAGGGCAGGGCCTGATTCAGCACAGCTGCGCTGTGTTAGGGAGGAGCACTCATCTAAGCAGAATAAAGGTAGAGTTTATTCTACAGAGAATTATCCTCATCCTCATCCTCAGGATCATCATCATCTTCATGATCAACTTGGATATCCTCAGTTTCATCTGGAGGATTATCAGAAGCAGAAGCCAAACCGGACGGACAGAGAGGGCAAGAAACCCTTTGGAAGAAAGAAGAGAAAAGCCTTTGAGAGGTCTAGAAGAGTCTGGAGCAGTACGTATACTGGGAGGCATTCCAAGGGCCAGCATACACCATTGGACTGGGGAAAGCCAGAGGAATGGTGCTGCAGAGCTAGGAATCTCCAGACGGTACCTGTGAGAGAGACGGCTGCACGTGGAAGACACCCTAAGACCTGTGCCAGAAGGTATGTGAAGAGAGATCCAGTGTCCAGGGATCTGGATTGGAAGGCTGGACATAAGAACTGGACTACATACTGGCCAGGCTATATAGAGAGGAACTCAAACAGCAATGGAAGCTCAGGTATGAACACTGATCTATGCCCTAGCTATAACCTTGAAAGACAGCAGGGAAACAAGTATTCTCCTGAAAGTGCTCCATTGGGAGATTCATCTGTGCCAATCCATGATATTGAACCCATGCTTGTTGAAGAAGGGGGAGTGATAGCAGATGAAGAATGTGTTTACATGGACTGCTCTCTGTCTAAACTCCTTTGGTGATTTTCTGTTATAAATACAGCAACCATCACAAAGAAATACAAACTTGTTCTTTAATTTACTCAGAAAAGCTCCTGAGTAGGATTTCTAGCGACGCAGTAGAAAACAAGCCAGCTAAGGGGTTTCAGCTGGATAACTGCTAGCAATTGAGCCTTACCTAATTGCTTGTGAGCTCTGAGAGAATCACTTCTGAATCTATGTGGGAAGATATAGGAAGTTAACCTGAAAAGAACAGTTTTTCCTTTCTTTGTGGCTTTCGTTTGTTGTTTGATATAATGCTAAGAAAACATTAGCTAATGCCTACAGAAAAGACCAGTTTGTTGCCAACCAGGTCTTATTCTTTTGCTTTGATTGCCTGACAAGTTCAAATGTTGTTTTCCTGATTTTGTTTTTCCAAGTTTAACACTGAAAGCAAGTAACCTGATTTATGTGCTACCAAGCATATCTGTGTTGGGAGAAATAACCCCATAAATAAATATCCTATTGACTTTACACTTGAGCACAACTAAATTATTGTGAGCAGCTGTGTCGGGTGTGAATGGACTGCATTGCCCACAATCCCTTGCAAATCATATTGACATATGCACTTGCCAAGACTGTGAACATTCTCACCCAGGCAGCCGTCTGACAGGACTCACATACTCACTGTATGTTGTACATCCATCTGACATTGTGTTCGTGTGTGTGGCCCATGTGTGTGACCTGCACCACAGGATATCCTCATATGGTTGGATCAACAGGAGCATACAGCCATGCATGTGGCACAGGGGGAACATTGTATAGGTCCTCTTCTATTTGTCTGGCTACCCTACACTTGGACATGACATGCTGTTTGCCACCACACCACTTTGATGCGCGCCAACATCTTGGATTGCTGTTTGCCCTCACTAGGGGTGTTACAGTGCATCTGGGGCAGCACTGTGTCATGGTTCAATGTACACCGTGCATGTGCATATGACTGAATATGTTGGGGTTGCCCTATCCTGACACAAATTGCATGTGGCGGTGTGGATTATGTGTGGGTTACTGCCCCATGTTTGACCTTTCTTTCTACCTCTATGTACATGTTATTGTGTTTGATTACTGTACAGACGTGGCGCTCTACATTGATTTACAAACAAATCATTGCATGTCTGCACAGTCCTATTTATCCCCTGGCATTCTGCCACTCACAATGTACCAGTAACTTTGCAGTGTGGCGGTGTGAGTGTCCGTTTTCTTCCTTCATTTGTGCATTCCATGTACCTTGACATATGTGTGAGGATCCTGTATCCACAGCACACATTGCAGCAGACCTTCTGCATAGTGCTATCTTTGCATGTTGTGAGGTTTTGTTTTGTTTATTCTTTGGGAACATGTGCCTCTTGTACCTGTTACCATGTCTTCATTTTGCATTTTGGCAATGTTTTTGGTCCCATTCGTGCCGCTTTGATTGGTATAATAAAGCAGTCTCTGACAGCTGTTACACATATATATATATGTCTGTACACTTGCTGACATTTTGCTGTGTATGCTTTCTCAGGTTTGTGTATCCTGTATTGCCGGGCAGATATGTTTTTGTGGACAATTCATGACTGATGTGTGTTGCGTCCTCATCATTCACTGCCTACTGTCTACATGCATTGCCAAACGCCCGAGCCACTCGCCTCTAGTTTTAGAGGGGCGTGGTTATTGAAGGCACCTTCTCCTATCAGCCTTAGCAGCCTATTTCCTTGTGGTGTCTTCTGGGAAGTGTAGTACTGCTAAGATGTGTTTGTGCTTCAGGTAGAAGGTTGTAGTTAAGGCCACCGAGGTAAGGCATATAACAGAAAATTTATTTCGCACAAAAAGATTCAAAGTACCATATACAGGATTATTTCTGTAGGATTTGCTTAAGGTACAGCAGATGGTTGGCAAAGTAAACAAAAGAAACCAAAATGGCTTGTTTAAAGTCTTCTTACTTTCAGAAGCACAGCCTTTGATAGCAAGGCTGCCACCTTGCTTTAAGTCCTTGCTAATTACAGCACAAAGTCCAAACAAGCTTAATGTCCTGTGGCAGTTTGACTTCTATCAGCCTTAATTCCTTCTAGGCTGCATTTCAGGTACAACAGAACTCAAAACATTCAGACTGCCATCAAAACTCTGAACAGGCTTGTCACATATCAAAGAAGCAAAGAAAAACTCTTCTAGCAGATAAACTGGCTTCTTGCCATTTCACAGTTCAAACCACAGGTGGATAACAAGCATGAATCACAGCTTCCTGCTTATCCTGGGATTATCAGTAAACTTCCCTTTTTAAAAACATATGGGAATTTACCACCACACGGCCTGTTTCTTATGGTTACCTTTTCAAGGAGGATAATTCTTTCAAGGCTGACTTTTCCTCAGGACTCCATGTCTAAAGCTTGGCACAGAGAGCAATCTATAAGGATGTCTTCTTCCCCCAACTCTGACACTGGCTCTCCCAGCTGCATGGGCTCTGACTCACCCACCCGGTCAGACTGCTCAGCTGACAACCTCTCCGGTACTCTGAGAGCTTCTCCACTTCCTGGCTCCAACATCTGCTGCCAACCTGTTGCAGGGAATTCTGTTCTCTCAGCTCCTGGTAGCTCGGCTCTTCTCCATGAGTCAGCACCTTCTCTGCCTTCTCCTCCTCTCTCCTCCTTTCTTCCTTCCTTTCTCCTTCCACTCCTTCTGCTCCTTCTGCCTGTCTGTATACTCTAGCATAGGCTTATACCTCCAGGGTTCTAGCCCCACCTCCTTCCTTCCCAGGTGTTGGCAATTCCCCTGCCTTCTGGTATTTGAGTAATCAGGGAACTTGTTGAAGTAAGGGTTTTGGACCTCGTGCCTGTAATCTCTCTCACTTACTCTATTAGGCACTGCGTGAAACTTGTTCCAGCTGGGGTTTTTCTGATTCTTATGTGTGGCTGTGGCTTTCTCACCCTGCACTCCTAAAAGGGGACCCTTTACTAGGGTGAATTCTTTACATTTCTCACCTCCCCCATACTCAGGATAGATGACCTTGCCACATACCCCCCTGCTTAAGATATTACTGGCTGTCGGAGGTTGTTGGGGTTCCTCCGAACAGTCTGTAATTCAGGATAAGGCATCTGCAATTTGATGTAGCCTTCCTGCCCGATGCTCTACCCTGAAGTCAAATGCTTGCAGAGCCATGTACCACCTAGTTATCCGTGCATTGTGGTTTTTCATTTGTTGGAGCCACTTCAAGGGTGCATGGTCTGTGAGCAGTAGGAATTTCCGCCCTGTAAGATAGAATCGGAGTGCTTCTATTGCCCATTTAATGGCAAGACACTCTTTCTCAATGGTGGAGTATTTGCTCTCCGCCGGGGATAACCTTTTACTAAGGAACATTACAGGATGCTCCTCTCCTTCCTGCTTCTGCGATAAGACCGCACCTAACCCTGCTTCTGAGGCATCCGTTTGTACAATGAAGGACTTTGTGAAGTCCACTCCACATAATACTGGGGCCGTGCATAGCCTTCCTTTTAACAGATTGAAGGCCCTCTCAGCTTCTGGGGTCCAACTAACGCAGTTCAGGTAATTTTTCTTCAACATATCATTGAAGATGGAACTCTTGTCTGCAAAGCGGGGCAGGAACCTCCTGTAGTAGCCGACTAAGCCTAGAAAACGTCTCAATTGCTTCTTTGTTGCTGGCCTGGGGAAATTCCTGATGCTATCGACTTTGTCGACTAAGGGCCTGACCTTTCCCCGTCCTATCATATGCCCCAGGTACTTCACCTCTCACCTGGCGAAGGTACATTTGCTCGGGTTCAGTGTGAGGCCTGCCTGCCTCATAGCCTGCAGTACAGCTTCAACCCTCTGGAGGTGTTCTTCCCAGGTGCGACTGTAGATAATGATGTCAGCCATATATGCAGCAGCATATTCCTGATGAGGGTGCATGACTTGATCTACCAGTCTCTGGCAGGTTGCTGCGGCGCCGTGGAGGCCGAAGGGCATCCTCTTAAATTGGAATAACCCAATCGGGGTGCAGAAGGCGGTCTTTGGCCGCGACTCCCTAGTCAGGGGAATCTGCCAATACCCTTTTGTCATGTCCAGGGTGGTCAAAAACTGGGCCTGTCCCAACTGATCCAGTAGCTCTTCAATCCTTGGCATTGGGTAAGTGTCAAATACTGAGACGGCATTTACTTGTCTGAAATCTATGGGTTACTTCTCATCCTTCTTTTGCTTTGCATCTTTGTAGGTTCTTTTGGCTTTTTATTATATGTCTCAGTTCTGCTACCCACTTTGACATGTAGTTCCTAACAATCCAAGACCTGGAGAAGCTGAACCAATGCAGTGGGAGTGGGGCACCATCAATCTACCACCATCAACAAGCCTTAAGCTGTCTATTCTAAGCTTTTTTTTTCAAATTTAAATTACTGTGCTTGCTTGGAGGTTCTAGCAGCGACTGTTATACTCTTGAATGAAGGACAGCATTTCTATCAGGAGGGTTGAGCATGCAGTGATGATGGAGAAAGGGGACAACCTGATAGTTGGAAGGGTGGTGGATGCCTGACATGCCCTCCCAAAGGAGGTGATGGGAGCAAAATTAGTGATGGAATTCAAAAAGACATGGGACAGACACAGAGGATCCCTACATAGCAAGAGGAATGAATCAAAGCAAACGTAAATAACTTCATAAATAGATAGGGGTAACCTGCCTAAAAGCAAGTACAACCTTAAGCAAGGCAGAGAGGGGAAATAACAGTGACAGGTGCATCTCTACAACTCTAGCCACCTTACTGGGCAGACAGATTGACTATGCTGATCTTTATCTGCCATCATTTATTTTATTTATTTATTTATTTACAGTTTCTTTTATACCGCGCTATTTGACATCAGTGCGGTTTACAATGAACAGAAACTACACGTCACAAAATTGGTCAGTGCTTACAAAGAACAGGAGAATAAGCTGGGTATACATTAAACAGGTTTCATAAACAGAGAACATAATAAACTATGTACAGAAGCAACTATGTACAAAGCAACTAAATGCAGCTAAATGTTTCTTGATGAGAGGAGAAGTAAGGTGAGATTGCAGCTCTGCGCGTTAAGGCTATGGAGTGCATGAGTTTAATGTGTTGGTCTGGGGTGTAGAGGTGGGTTGGTGTGAGGGGGTGTCTGAAACATCGTAGTGCTGCAAGAACAGGTGATGCTTCAGTGCCTTCCTAAACTGGGAGAGGTCACTGATGGTTCTGATGCTTGTTGGTAGAGCATTCCAACATGAAGGTGCAAAGTAAGAGAAGGCTCTGGATCTGGTGGCTTGAGAGCACTTCGTGATTGCCTTAGGTAGTACAAGAGAGTTGGAGGCAGTCAATCTCCTTGCTCGATTAGGGGGTGTAATTGATATCAGGTCGGTGATAGAAGATGCGGAGTTGTTATAGATCGCTTTGTGAGTCATAGTTAGGATCTTGAAAGAGATCCTGGACTGCATAGGAAGCCAATGTAGCTGTTTCAGTATTGGAGTGATGTGGGTTCTCTTAGAGGCTCCATAAAGGATTCTTGCAGCTGAGTTCATGGCCAATTGTAGGGGGTTGATCGTGCTCTTTGGTAGGCCATGTAGGATAGCATTGGCGTAGTCCAGATGGGGCATTATTAAGGCCTGAAAGACTGATCGAAAGTCATCTGGTTCTAGCAGCTGGCGCAGATGCTGAAGGGTCCGGATTTTATGATAGACAGATTTCACTACGTTGCTGATATGAGCCTTCATATTGAGATGTTGATCGAGCGTAACCCCTAGGTATCTAACTGTAGTCTTGCAGAGGAGCTCGGCGTCACGCACCTTGATGGACCTTGGTGAGGTGAATGAAGGGTTTCTGGTCACGAAGAGGACTTCTGTCTTTTTTTAATTTATCTTAAGCATTTGTGATTTTAACCAGTCAGTGACCGCGTCAAAGCACTTGATTAGTGGGGAGAGGTCAAGGAGTTCTGTTGAGAATGGCATATACATAAGGACATCATCAGCATAGACCAGGCAGTTGATGTTAAAAGAGTGGATGAGGTCACAGATAGGCTGCATATAAACGTTGAAAAGTAAGGCGGAAAGGGAGGAACCTTGTGGCACACCTTTGGTTTGCTGGAAGGGGTCGGAGGTTGAAGATCCAGAGCGAACATGTTGCCAACGGTCTCTGAGGTATGAGGAACACCAAGAGAGGGCTGATCCGTGAACTCCCTTCTCTCTAAGACGTGACAGGAGGACTTCATGATCAACAGTGTCAAACGCCGCGGCAATGTCCATGAAGATTAAAGCAAAACCTTGTTTGACGTTGTTTAGGCCTATGGTTAGAGTATTGAACAGGGAGGTCAGTAGGGTTTCTACACTGTGTGATTCACGAAATCCGTGCTGACATGGGTGCAAAGGAGCATTGGAGTCAAGATAATCTTGTAGTTGACGTTGAGTAATTTTTTCAATGATTTTCGAAAGGAGAGGAATGCTGGAGATGGGTCTATAGGATTCCATCAAGGAGGGGTCCAACCTGCTGTTTTTTAGGAGAGGTCTGATGGAGGTCTGCTTCAGAGTGTGAGGGAATGTCCCTGTGGAGAACGATATATCTATCATTTTAGATAGAAATGGGCTGAGATCAGCCCGTAGTGACTTTATCCAGGAAGCTGGACAGGGGTCGGAAGGTGATGTTGTGGAGTTTATTTTTAAGATGGTGTCTTGAATGACTCTGTCATTTGGGGTGGCGAAGGATGAAAGAGTGTGTTGAGTCTCACCTGAGAGTTGGCTAGGTGAGGGTAGATGGACAGTGTAGGGAGTGTTGGCTGAAGTAGGGGGCATAGAGGTTGGATCGAGCTGATTACTTTTGCTTCGTAAGTAGTTGGCATATTCCTGAGGATCTAGGTGGGGTGGAGCACCCTGAGAAGGTTCCTTTGCTAAGGTTTTCACAATGTGGAAGAGCTCGTGAGGTTTGTTGAGGGAGCGCTGTAGTCTGCCTGCGTAATATTTTTTCATACTGGAAGATACGAATGAGCGATGTCTTGCTAATTGTGTTTTGAATGCATCATGATTTTCGGTTGATCTTGATCGTCGCCACCGTCTTTCTAGTTGTCTGAGGAGGAGGAGCGATATTCTTAGCTCTGGGGAGTACCATGGTGCATTCTTTTTCTTATGGGGTGCTTTGATTGAGGTAGGAGAGTGGATCACAGCATCTAGGCAGGAGTTCCAAGAATCGATCATGTCATCAAGGCTTTTTTCAGGAGGGCAAAGTAGGTTCTGGGTCTTCTTTAGGATGTCTTCTCTATTAAAAGGGTGACAGCGTCTAAAGTGTTCTGGGGAGGGTGCATCTGCTGATAATATCTTGGAAGATCTAGAACATATAGGCATCTGAAACAAGATTAGGAGATGATCAGACCATGGTACTGTGATTGAATTTAAGTAGGGATTGTGCCAATGAGTAAGAGTTGATTGTGGTGCAAAGATCAGGTCCAGTGTGTTACCTTTTGTATGAGTAGGAGTGTCGACCAACTGAACATAGCCTAGTTCACTGAGAGCATCAATAAAGGCATTAGTGTGGCTGTCTTGAATGGTTGGGAGGTTAAAGTCGCCTAGAACCCAATTTGGGGTGTGTGGGTTTGTAGAGTTACAGGCCAGATCAATGATTGTGGCTAAATCGTCTGGTGAAGAGGATGGTGCTCTATAGAGTAAATTTACTACTATGTTACTATGGATTAACCCTAGCTATTATAGGGTGACATCCACCGTCATCCGTTACTGTAGTTGTTGACTATCCTTCTTTTGTCACAACAATTAACCTTTCATTGTAGGGGCTTCCAGCCTATTTTGCTGCTGCATTCGTTTTCCTCTGTGCTTCTGGGCTATCACAAACAATGCGGTAGCCTCACCTCCGCTGATTTTGAGGCCTTCGCCATGCTGATTTTACTTGACATGCCTTAGAGTGAGACTTAGTCACTCCATGGATGCTTCTTCCAGCCCGGGGGGATCTTTCTCTGTACTTAAGGTTCTTATTCTGGAGCCAGAGTCCTCAGGCACATGGCTTTACTGAACTCACTCCATTCCTGAGATGTGGGCTCCTGCCAACTCTTCTATTGTTTTTTTGGCTCTCCTCTGCCCTTTTGGAGACTTCGAGCCAATCCACATGCTGTCCTCCTTGCATAATTTAGGGCCTTCCAACCAATCTGGGTGCGGTGCTGGTCTCCTTGCCTTTTTAGGCCTCTCAAAATGCCTTGGTGTTCTTGCACCAATTGTGCTGCTTTGCTCTCTTCCACTATTTAAGTGTTCAATGTTTTCTTTGTATAACTTTCCCTTCAGATGGTGGTTTCAGGTAATTCATCTTGACATTATACATGCTCTTTGACCCTCTTGTGGTACACCTGGTGAATCTGTGACTTTCTTCCTGGCTTTTAGTGTGATTAGAGATGCCTGACATCAAATTTCATGTGGGTTATATTGCAAAACAGCTTCCCACATAGACTTTAAAGGAGATGAATTGGACAAAAGAGTGAATATTTCTGTTTTTGAACAGGTATATTCTGATGAACCAAAATGATCCCAAAAATCAAATCATTGATGCACATATGACTAGCTGCAGTAATTCAGATTGTGGTCCAAGGTGAGTCTACTATCTTTTAAAGGAGCCAGTGGTATCCTCATTTTCATTCCCATCCTCCTAGTCTTCCCTCAGCAAAGATCCAATTTGCCAATGGCACCCCCAACAAACACTCCTCCTCACCTGCAGACCTACCAGGGCAAGCCCTGATATCTAGCAATGGAAGACAGGAGTAATCTATAGTCACTCCTCCTTGTAGGCTGCTGGCATTAAAATAGCACCAATTGATCCCTATTGGCAGCTTGGTCTCTAGTGGTAGTACTGAAAGACTATCATCACGGATCGGCCAGCACCACGTTGATGCCAACAGTCTATGAGGAAGGAACGACTATAGATTTCTCCTACCCCCTCCATCTGCTAGATGCAAAGAATAGCAGAGGTGTCTAGGAGGAGTGGAGGGTCTGTTTTAGGGGGGAGGAGGAGAGGGGGTCTGTTTTGTGGGTAATAATAGTCTGTTGGAAGATTCTGATTAGAAAGCTTTTGCTAGGGCAGTAGGGGGGGTGGGGATGGGGAATTAGGATACAGCCAGTCCCTTTAAGATGGCCCCTGAGAGCATTTAGCCACACATTAGTGGCTTAATTCTCCTGGAAAAAAATACTAGCTTAAAATGGAATTAGTTTTCCACAAATTACTTAGCTTGCTAAGTTAAGCATATGCTGCACTATTGAATTTGCATAATAATGAGATGATTTCGTGCATTTGCATGTGTCACATTTCACGATTATGTTATTGGATTTTGGATATAGCTCATGCCTTTTCGGGAGTTGTGTTGTAGTACACTAATATGCATCAAGGGCAAATAACATATGATTCTACAATGCAGAGTATGCATTAAGTGTCACTATTTTTCCCTCTATTTCCAATAAAAGATAGTGAATGGTAATTTTATTTTATTTTTTAGATATGATCCTCGAACACCATCGTTCACATATAACTCACATTATTTATAAATGACCACTAGGTGGAGGCATATGATAATAAATGATGGGCTGACTCATCATTGACAGAACTAGGAAACCAAGCAAGAGCACTCAAAAATTAACACAAATACCCATATATGTATATGTATATTTATATATATGTATCATCACCTCTTCCCTTCTCTCTTCATTTTGCCATGTTGTTGTTAAGTGCCGTTGAGTTGGTGTCAACTCATGGTGACCCTCTGAATAGCTGTCCTAAACTGTGTTCGGTCTTCAGTCAGGTGGTTCATTGTTGATAGAGCAGCACTCATAGCATCTTGCCATACATTATTTTAAATGTGTCATCTCTCTCTTTCTCCCTATCTTAGTCTTCCATCTTATATAACTCGTTCTTCTTTCTTTCGGTCCATTCAAAGGCAGAAGAGCATCTTTTTGCTTCGGGTGGCCAAACAAACCAAGTTCTGTCCCTGTCTCTCTCCAGCTTCCTAGATGCCGATGCCATGTGGGGCAAATTGTTTTTAGGGGCAAACTGTTTATAGGGCCATGGCCTAGTGGCCCACCCCATTCCACTGCCACTTCAAGCCCTCTGCCTCCTGTGCCCTCTTATCAAGCTCACAGTCCACACCTCCAGGGACTTGCATTCCATTTCAGCCTTTTTCATTTTGTTTTGGTGTGTGATAAAACAAAAGGTAAATGACCAAACCACTGAAGAAAAATGGAAAATGAAAATGCTTTTCTCTGCACATTCATACTCATTTCCCTCTCCTGATTACCTGGAGTGGGCACTGTCAGATACAGGACAGCAGACTTCATGCATCTCTCTCTCCTGAATATAACTCGCCTTCAATTAACACAGGAAAGGAATGAACTACAGTAAGTATATATAAATTCTCACAATTCAGCTTTCCCATCTTTATTTCTATTACCCAGACAGCCAGGACTGTCCTGCACTTCCCATTCTCTAATCTTCGTGAACACCCTGAAGCCAATTTTCAAAGCCTCTAGGCCATGGATACTTTGTACTTACAGGGCCACAATCTGATTTTTGAAAAGTAAACTCCCAGCCTGGGACAGACTTCCTTGCTGATCTCCCTATAAATCATCTCTTTCTCCTTCAGTCTGTTCAGAACTCAGCTGCGTGGCTAATCTTCCACCAAACTCAATATGCTCATAAAACCCCTCTTCTTAAGTCCCTATCCGTTTCTGTATCCAGTTCAAACTTCTACTGTTCCTCTCTACCTTTTCTCTCTTATCTCTCCCTACACCATTCCTCGGGAACTTCACTTTTCTGGCAGATACCTTCTATCTGTGCCCTTCTACTGTCATCTCTTTAGACCTGATCAGCATCTGCAGCAGGGAGCGGGCAGGTAAGCACCATCAAGGCAAATCGGGCCTGCTGCCAGGACCTTTAAAATTCAAAGCACCATCCGCAGCCAGCACACTTTGGACCCAATCAGCGTCTGCAGTAGTGAGTGGGCAGGTAAGCTTCTCTCCGCTCCCCACCGCCAAGGCCAATTGGGCCCACCACCAAGATCTTTAAAATTAGAAGAGACATCAGATGTGCCCACGCCTGGCAGGCCTGTGCCTGCAGGCCTCGCCAGAGGGCCCTTTGGCATGGCTACTAGGTGTGGACCAAGGCAGAAGGACACTACAAGCACGGAAAATGCTCCTGCTTCCCAGAACAACTCAGAACCAGCTCTGAAATAACCAACTCCAAAAATGGGTAATCAATTAACAGATCCTCTTTGTTCCAGCCCTTCCATTTATCAAAACAACTAAAGAAGATGATAATGTTGCTTGATCTCATAAGTTAACACTTGATCCCCTTCCCAAACAGCATCTTCAGAATACAACACTCCTATTACAGTGCTGGAAGAGAACGAACACTGTACCCCAAGGAACCACCACAAAATCCAAAAAAGATTCTCTCGATGAGTCTCCAATTCCTTAGCATTACACAATGCTCCACAAGCTCCCAACATACACAATGATGACACTGACCCTCCTCTTCCTTCTAATACCCCCACAAGTGGTAGCAATCTACAATGACAACATTCCAATTCTTTACCGACCAAGGCTCCCCATTCCAGTCACATGCCACAAGGCACCGCACATAAAGCCCCAAGGTAGATTACTAGAAATTAACACCACCCAACAACAGAAATGCCACTCTAGACAGAATTGACCTCACTATCCCATCAAATGCTTACTAATCAATGCCCATGCAATATGGAACACAATTCCCATTATAGAAGATTTCATGTGCCTCAGTGACACTGACCTTATGTGCATCACTGAATCCTGGATTTCTACTACTGACAGTGTACTCCTTAGCCAGTTGTTGCCCCTCCATTACAAGCTCTTCAACTGCCCCAGTGCAGGAAGAAGAGGAGGAGGTATCCTAATGATGGCAAAAGAGCACTTAAACTTCACCATGTTAAATTCTCAATCCTTAGAAATGCTGGACTTCCTCACAGTCTCCAATAGGGACCACACTATCTGCCTCACATACCAAATACCTCCCTTGAAGACAGAAGACTTATCAGACCTGCTAGAAGAAGCTTGCATGCACTCAGAATCCAACAAAACACTTCCTCCTCCTTGGGAATATTAACCTCACATCTGCCTCCACTAAGCACTTTTGTGCGTTCACCAATGCCATGGAAGCACTTCAACTACACCAAATAAACAAAGACACTACTCATTCTAAAGGAGCTACACTAGACCTTGTGTTTGCACCTAGACATCTCCCTGCAACAGAATTCAACACCCAGATTCACCCTATGCCATGGTCAGATCATGCTATGATCTCCTTCATCCTACCAACTGGATCCCAGACCCCACACCTCCCCCAGCAGCAACCTAATATGTATGCTTCAAAGCATTCAACAAGCAATACTTTCTAGATGATGTCTCCCCACACCTGGTCTCTGACATACATGACTTGGAAGCCTAATACACTCATGGAACACCAATGCCACTATCTTTACACCATGATGCTCCACTATATCCCCTAACTATGCGCAACCACCCTGGTACTCCCACAAACTCAGAGTTATCAGATGACAGCTCAGGTACATTGAAAGAAGATGGAAAAAAAAACACAGGATAGATCCATCAAGGAGCAATACATCACCAAACAAATCAAATACTGCAATCTCACAAACAGCTATAGAAAAGAATACATAGTAACATAGTAGATGACGGCAGATAAAGACCAGCATGGTCCATCTAGTCTGCCCAGCAAGATGGCAAGAGTAGGTGCAGGCCACCCCTCTCCATGTCTTTGTTTAGGGGTGAACCCACCACTCCATGTAGGACACCCCTATTTGTTGAGACGTTAGATGGTTCAGAAGTTGTATGTTTATTTTGTTTTTATCCTGTTGCTGTAAAGGAATCCACTGTGGACAAGGAAAAGGACAAGGAAAAGTACTACAACGACGCATGCAAGGAAATAGAAGCAGAAACTATTGGAGGAAGAGCAATATTGGCTTTCCTAAAGCTACGAGAGTTAAAGAAAAAGTTCCAGCCTCAAATTGGAATGTTACAAGATGCTCAAGGTTCTATGTTGAATGATGCTGAGAAGATCAAGACTGAGTTAGTCTGGCAAGGCCTGTATGTGCAGACCTGGCTGACTCGCAGTTCCAGCCTGCAAGTACAGGCCTGATCATGATTCTGATCCCACGGGGTAAGACATACCCCACGGGATCAGAATTGTGATGCCCTCTGTATGTCCAGAACACTTCAAAAACTGGCAGAATACCATAAAGCCCCTCCATCATCCACTACATTTTTGTCGGGCATAAACCACAAGAGGGATAGAAGCACTCTATCACTCACATATAGTACATGCCCATTTTATTCATCCAAAGTTCTTTTTTTATACGAGGTTTAAAAACCAACAAAAAAAGAGAGCAAATCCACACTTAACTGATCCACCGCACGACGTGCACATTTCGAGACTGTCGCCCCTGTATCAAGTGCTCCCGATGAAACGCAGTGTGTGCCCACATTCAGATAGAGTGCTTCTATCCCTCTTGTGGTTTATGCCCGACAAAAATGTAGTGGATGGTGGAGGGGATTTACGGTATTCTGCCAGTTTTTGAAGTGTTTTGTATTTTGAATACTGTTATCCGGGTGTCTGACAGCTCTGTATGTCCAGATCAGACCAGGCATACAGAGGGCATGTACGTCCGGGACAGAATCGGGCCTATAGCTAATATCTCTTACAGATAAAAATCATTTAACAATATATTTTTGTCAATTTTCTACAGCAGTATGCAAAAAATTTCTGATGCATGATATAAAAGATTTTTTATGTGCAAATTTAAAATTTTTCATTACCTTTAAATACTTTATGGAGTGAGGTAACCGATTTAAAGAAGTAGTCTAGTAGTTAGAACAATGTGCTGAAAATCAGGGAATCCTAAATTCAAATCCCACTACTACCACTGCCACTCCTTGTGACCTTGAGCAAGTCACTTTATCTCCATTTATCTCTGATACTCACTTAAATGGTAGTCTTTGGGGCAGGGACATATTGCACCCCATGGTATATTGCCACGTAAGTCTGATGACACTACAAAAATGATAAGTAGTAGTATTAATGAAATTTCTGTTGTGTTTTAGACCAAAGCGGACCATAAAATTGCTTCACTCAAGGTCAGTTTGATGGTGTTGTCCACATTTATTTTTATATGATATCTCACTTCATTCTATTTCATTCATCTATTTGCGCGGTTGTCTGGATGACTATCCTCTTTGTCTCTAAAATTATTTCATTACAGTTATGAAATAATAGAAGCCACCAGACAAATCATTCCCAAAACAATCTAGATGATTGTTCAATACAGGTATCTGACTAAGCAAAGGACACAACTGATCCTCATATAGTCTCCAATCTCCATAGAACTGGGCATAAGAATCCAAGGGACCTAGTCTAAAATCTATCCACATCATCACAGAGCTGTTCAATTAAACATTTCAAACACAAAGAATTCTAAGCAATTCTCTCAATGAAATAGCAAATGATTAGTACTGTCTATACCCCTACTAATTTCAGAGCCTGAATATAGAAAGGAAGGAAAACCGTCCATGCCTACTATTAGTCAGTACATCAAATCACTATACTACGTTAAAATCAATTCTCTGGCACTAAAGACTGTTCCCATACAGACTCAAATCTAAATGGAAAGACTTTCAAAGTCACAGATATGTCTGAAATCAGGAATAATTGTCCCCAACAGAACCTAATGTCACCTTCTTTCCTGTAGCCTTTCTTCTAAATTACCATAACCTTGACTAGTGGGAACAAAACTCTCGAAAATAAACCAGGATAGTGGTGCCAATATTTAGGTCTTATGTCAGAGCAGGAGCATGACAACAAACTAGTCAAACAAGATGGTCGACTAGGGTGTCAGCTTCTGGGGAGGGGGGGAGGGTGGTAAAGAGCAGGGCATTCAAAACTAAGCAATAGATTTTGGCAGCCAAGAGGGCATAAGGCTTAAGGTTTGTCTATGGTGCCAACCCTTTGACTTAACTCTGAGGTTGACCCTGTGTCAGAGAGCTGCTATACATATTTTGGGGATTTGCTAGAGATCGGGTTTCGATTCCCACTGGCACTCCTTGTGACCTTGGGCAAGTCACTTTACCCTCCATTGCCTCGGAAGAAAAGGCCTGGCAATCTACTTCCAGTCATACCTTGCCAAGAAAACCAGGGGTTGCTGGGTCACCAGGAGTTAGTATTGAAAAACAATGTTAGTCAAGCAATCTGTTAGGCTCTTGGCAATTAATAGATCAGAACCCGACAGTATCTGTTCACAGGGGTGTTGAATCTATAACTGAATATTTTATATGAAGCTGTCTATATGTGAAAATTTAGGACTGAACTGGAAAGTCATAAGCTAGATGCCAAAAGTCAATGGGTGGAGTTGGCTACGACAAATTTATGACTAAACGACTTAAGCATTTTTCTCCATAGACTCAAAATGATAAATTCTTTAGTGTTATACAAATTTAAGGACTAAATTAATTCATTTTTGTTTAGCCTCTAAGCTGTCTCAATAGAAAGCCAACCCAGGAGAATCAAAAGCCAAATGTGGAGGGAAAGTCAAACTGAAAAATCCTGTTTGTGGAGCTTGTACTCGTATACTAAAATCTTTTTTTAACAAACTATTGCAGCATGCTTTGTTTCACATCTGTCTGGAGTTTTTGCTTCTACTTTAGTGTCTTTATCATGCTGCACTTTTCAGAAGCATTCCTGATAATACAGAACTTGCTCCTATTGACAAAACAATGAAATTCACCAAAATTTGCAAGTAGTCAAATATGCGCTGATGCATGGGCATATATTCTGGCTAAGAAATACTAGATCAACTTAAAAGAGTGTTATGACCCCTGTAAACAGGGCTGGTCCATCCATAAGGCGAGCTAGGCAGACACCTAGGACAGCCGGTCTGGGTGGGTAGCAGTTCTGCCCCTTCCCACCTGCCACCGATTCCACTTGGGGGAGAGGCAGATAGCAGCAGCATTTCCATAAGCGGCGGCAAAAAGCTACCGCTTTTGGAAATACTGCCACTGCCCACCTCCCCCTCCCGAGGCAGAATTGGCAGCAGCTGGGGGGGGGAGGGGATTGGCGTCAGGAGGGGGGGGGGGATGCAAGGCTGGGATTCTGCCTAGGGCAGTAGAAACCCTTGGGCCGGCCCTGCCTGTGAATGCTTGTTTATCCTGACAATAATAGCCGGATTCTTGGTTTTAAATAAAATTATCTGGAAGTGGTCACCTGTTTCACCTCCAATGTCACCTTGTTATCTGCCATTGAATCGATGTTGACTCCTGGTGACTCTATGGAATAGTTGTGACCATCCCCTGGGTTTTCTTGGCAAGATGCAACCAGAAGTAAGTTGCCAGACCTTTTTTCAATACAGTAAGCTCACAGAATCTGATATACCAATCTAAGGTGGTCTCCAATTGAAGTACTAACCAGGTCCAGCCCCGCTTAGCTTTCAAAATCAGATGAGATCAGGTGCACATAGGATGGTGCGGCCATAGTCATTACTACCTACTCAATCAAAATGTCCTAAGCAATTGTAACAAAACAGAGAGAACCCCCACAAATGACAGAGCAACCAAAGAAAACATAGCAGGGATATAAGGCTGGATTTTAAAAAATGAAGGGATTCCAAACAATATAATTTCTTTAATTCTTTTGAATCCAGCATTATATCCTTGCTGTGTTTTCTAAACGATTGTAAAACTTCCTCTCTAAGGAAGGAAAGTCACAACAGAAAATGAAACATTTTATAGGACTACAGTCTCCTTAGTCATCTTTTGTAGAAAAGGCCAGAAAGCCTGCATGCAGTTGGTGTCTGTTTTCTCATTTCCTGTGATTTGACTGCAGATTCCAGCCCAAACACCAAGAGGGTTATATTAGAAACCCTATTCTCAATTTAAAGTGTCAGTGGTGCTAGGAAACTGTGAGTCTCAGACATGTATAGATCACAATTTCAGAAAGGCCATGGGCTGGATAGTTTCATCGTGAGCATATCCACATGCCCAGTATCTCCAATCAGGGCATCAGAAGGATGTCTCTGAACAGAGACATGGTGGCATCTGCATCTCCATGTCCATGGGGTATTTCACAAATGCCCAGAGACGTGTAGGGCGGTAGCGGGGCACGTGCATATCTACAGAAGGGCAGACAGCTGTTTCAGACAACCATGCACATGCACAGTGTCCATTTTCTGAGATAGCCATGCTGCACTGTACAATTCTGTTTGCAAGTCTCTATGACGTTCTTTCTGAAATGTGCCTTCAAATGAAAAATGTTGCATGATTTATACCTACTTCTTACGTGAAACGAATCAGTATCACAAAAGCATTTCATAGTTGGGCATAGTTAAGAAATTACATTATGAGAATAGCAAGGTACTGTATATTAAGGTCATTACTGAAAGTTATCCACAGAGTAAAACTCAAGTAGTAGAGATAAGGTTAATTATAATTGAAGCCCAAAGTCAAATCCAGAATGAAATATTCAACATAATAACAATAAAAATCTAGAAAAGATCAACCAGTTGGGCACTTCACAGTTCCAGAACTGGAATTTTCTAAGAAATGCATACACTTCAAAATATAAACTCAGCCAGATAAAATGTGACAGTGTGGTAGGCTATGGTCTAGCATGGCCTGCTACTATGAAAGGCCTATAAGTTAGGCCTGGATCCTAACTCCCAATATAGCTAGAAAAGAACCAAAAAACTGTGGAAAAAGAGAAAACTGTTTTAAACTGCTTAATAAAGAAGTTTTTATGAATTCATAAGTCTTCTATTATTCTCTTGTGTGTGAAAGAACAGATGTTTCAATATATGCATTCCTGAAGCCAGGGTTAACCTTGCAGTAGAGAAGTAACAAAATTAAGAACTGTACCATTGTTAGAGCAATCCTAAGGGAGGGGGCCGGTTGCTAGGCTCTGGAGGGATTTCTAATAGGTCAAATGAAGGGAATGTAAAACCAATGAGAAGTTTGCATGTATCGAGTTGGAACCAATAGAAAGTTCTCATGTATCAAACTGAAAAAGAGGTATAAATGGTTATGTCTCTGTATAAACATTTGCTCAGTTCCTTTTGACGCTTTGACTGACTGGGCCTGTGCACATTAAACTGGCTTGGACCCTGTCAATTGACTCCTGGACTTATTCATTGATTGCACTTTGCTACAGCATATTCTTGGTGCGTTGGCCGGGAAGTGCGAGTGGTAAATGGTATTCAAATGAATAATCCACGCAATTCGCCTTGAGGTTTGTCCCGGTTGGAACTATGTCTGTCTGACCGCGGGGGAAACCTCAGGCGCCGCCGGCCCCTTTGTGCCGGAGAGGGTTCCGTCTACCTCGGCTGGCCATCGGGTCCAGCTGGCCAACACCTCCAATCTAGGGGAGTCCAGGTTCCAACTCAGAAGCTGGTGTCGTATCAGGGACCGGATCCGGTGAGTAGACAATTTCGTGATTTGATAGTCAGAAAGCACAGCCTGGGACAACGTCTTGCGTGCGCAAGACTGATTTGGTATATTTGGTATAGACTAACTGGGAAATCTCGCAAGAGTGTGGGCGAGACAAGGGAGCCTGATCACCTCCCATAAGGGCAGTCCTAGTAAGCTCTGCATAAGGAAAGCCGAAGCCGAAGCCATCGACCCTTCTTGTTTGGAATAGTCAGTTAGTCAGAAAACCTGGGCACTTGAAATATTGAAATATGATATCTTGTTGAAATATGCTTGCTTGTGTGAGTGAGAGGTCTTGAAATACAGACCGAGCGAGAGCGGACTCCTAAGTAGCGCAGTTCCTGGCCGGGCGACCGCGCCCAGGTCGCGAAGAGGAGGAAGCGAGTGATGTTTGTCCCCCCCCCCCCCCAGTGTTCTGTGGGCTGTACGGACCCCTTACCTACAGCCATACTACCTATCCTTATTGTTCGTTGTCTTGTACGTCATTACGTGTATGTAGGGACGTAGGGTACGTAATGTACGCAGGTATGTTGAGTACGTAGGTAGTGTACGTAGGTACGTTTAGATTATGGGAGGGACGGAGTCCACGCAAACTCCGTTGGCATGTATGATCAAGAATTTCCGTAAAGGATTTTCGGGCGATTATGGTACGAAAATGACTCCATCCAGATTAAAAATGTTATGTGAAAGGGAGTGGCCCGCATTAGCTGCTTCATGGCCCCGAGGGGGCACCTTTGATTTTGAGACAGTTTTACGAATCCATCAGCTCATATTAAGAGTGCATCCTGACCAGTTCCCCTATATAGATTTCTGATTAAGTGTATGTGAACAGCAGCCCTCATGGATGAAGCGCTGTTATGAGGAGCACTGTAAAATATTTGTAGCTACTACTAGGGGAACCAAAAAGGCTAAGGAAGAGAAGCCGCCTGTGTATTCTGACCCAGAGTCCCCAGATATTCTGGATAGGTTACCCCAGCACCCACACAAGTTAGTCCCCACAGCATCGCGACCTGAAGTAGAGCCAGAAGAGGAGCCCCAGAAAATACCGATACAGCATCCTAAGAAGCGCCCTACCCCGAGTGAAAGTCCCGAGTCAGGCCCAAGCACAGCAGGGGGACTCGAGTCCTCTAATGAGATAGAAAGCAGAGGCTCTCCTGCCAGTTCAGGGTCACCCACCAAGGAGATTTGTGTCTGGGAGCCTTATGATTTAAGAAGCGTAACTCCCAAGAAGAAGGAGAAAGCAGGGCACCTAATGCCATTATGCCAAGTGCTTGGAATGCCTGTTTTAAATGATCAGGGCCAGATGGCGCCAGGACCAACCAGCTTAGTTTATGTACCCTTTTCCACCACAGATTTATTAAACTGGAAAATGCATTATGCTTCCTACACAGCCAAGCCCCAGGAATTAACAGAATTAATGTCTAGCATTATGCAAACCCATCAGCCTACCTGGGCCGATTGTCGCCAGCTCCTGTCCACCCTCTTCACTACTGAGGAGCGAGGCCGAATCGGGCAAGCAGCCCTCCGATGGTTAGAAGAGAACCCTGTAGAAAGGGGAGGAATAAATCCCCCGCAAGCAGCTGTTGCAGAATATCCCAATGAAGATCCCGGGTGGGACCCGAATGAGGAAAGGGGGGCGGCGGCCCTAACCAGATTTCGCCAGGCCTTATTGCAGGGCCTGAAGAAGGGAGGCCAGAGGGCCATGAATATCAGGAAAGTATCGGAAGTTCTCCAGGGTCCAGATGAGAGCCCAGCGGCCTTTTATGAGCGGTTGTCTGAAGCTTATAGATTGTATACCCCATATGATCCCGCCGCTCAGGAAAATTTATGCATGGTAAATGCGGCCTTTGTTAGTCAGTCCCAGAGAGACATAAAGCGAAAATTGCAGAAATTGGATGGATTTGCGGGCATGAATACAGCTCAGTTAATGGAAGTCGCTCAGAAAGTATTTGTGAATCGTGAAAATGAACGAGACAGAGAAAGTGAACGAAAGGTGAAGAAGAAGGCAGATCTTCTTGCTGCTGCTATAACCGAATGATGTGGAGGAGGTTTTCCTAATCAAAGGACCAGAGGACGTGGAAGAGGCCGCGGAAGCGAAAGGCCTCAATTGGGTGCAAATCAGTGCGCC
Source organism: Ichthyophis bannanicus (assembly GCA_033557465.1). Lineage (NCBI taxonomy): Eukaryota > Metazoa > Chordata > Amphibia > Gymnophiona > Ichthyophiidae > Ichthyophis > Ichthyophis bannanicus. The sequence goes on along the minus strand of CM066033.1, from coordinate 1,099,708,962 downwards.
TACTGCAAGGAAGAAGGACATTGGAGAAATGAGTGCCTGCATCTGGACTCTGCCCCTGCCAGGGGAGGAGGGAGTCCCTGGAGGCCAGGAGGAAGATTTCGAAGGAGGCGAGGAATAAACCAAACACAGTTCCAGCAGGAGAGGGAAGAAGCCATTGAGGGAGTGGCAGTAGCAACGGGCTATGACCTGGACGACATAGATGAAGACTAGGCCAGACCGGGCTCCAAGTTCACCCTGGGTCCCCAGGAGCCTATGGTCAGTTTAAAGATAGGGGACCAATACATGGAGTTCATGGTAGATACAGGAGCAGAACATTCAGTAGTAGCCAAGCCAGTAGCTTCTCTGTCCTCACAATCTGTCACCATTGTGGGAGCCACTGGAAATAAAGCCACAAAACCATTCTTGCAGAACCGCATGTGAGAAACTAGGGGGACAGAAGATAACGCACCAGTTCTTGTATATGCCTGGTTGCCCTATTCCACTATTGGGCCGAGACATGCTTGCCAAGCTCCAGGCCCAAATATCCTTTGCTGAAGGGGGAGAAATGAAAATGACTGTGAACCCAAAGTCTGCTGGATTGATGGTGCTTACTGTTCCCCGAGAAGAAGAATGGCGGTTCTATAGTGCACCTCCAATAAAGTCAACCAATCCCAGTATACCTACCAACCTCATAGCCCCACCTGAAGTATGGGCAGAAGATAATCCATCTGGCCTAGCAAAGAACATAGCCCCTGTCATTGTCACCCTCAAGCCAGGAGTGGAACCAGTGCATGTGAAGCAGTATCCTCTCCCTTGACCAGCCATAGAAGGAATTCACTGCCATTTGATGAAACTGCTAAAGTACGGACTTCTCCAGGGATGCCAGTCACCTTGGAATACCCCCCTTCTCCCAGTAAAGAAGCCTGGGACAGGGGACTACCACCCAGTATAAGATCTAAGGCGAGTAAATGATGCAGTTGAAACTATACACCCAGTAGTACCAAACCCTTATACTCTCTTGGGACTGATCCCCGCTGAGGCTACTCACTTCACCGTCCTGGACCTGAAAGATGCCTTTTTCTGTGTGCGCCTAGCACCCACCAATCAACTTTTATTCGCTTTTGAATGGCAAGACCCCACAACAGGAAGGCAGGGTCAGCTCACCTGGACCAGAATACCCCAAGGATTCAAGAATTCACCTACTCTCTTCAGTGCTGCCCTGAATCAAGATCTCTCAAGTTACCCAGTGGACCCAGGAAAGAGGGTTCTTCTCCAGTATGTAGATGACTTGCTCATAGCCACCAACTCAGAAAGTGAATGCCTACAAGCTACTAGTGAACTTTTGTACCTTCTCAAAGATGCTGGATATAAAGTCTCAAGAGCCAAAGCACCATGCCAAACTGAAGTCAAGTATCTAGGATTCCAGTTGTCCAGTGGGATCCGACGTTTAGGACCAGAACGCAAGGAAGCTGTATGTAATATCCCCATTCCAACCACTAGGAGGCAAGTAAGAGCCTTCCTGGGGGCCGCGGGATATTGTCGCATATGGATCCCCAACTTTGCCCTGATTGCAAAACCACTATACCAAGTCACCAAAGGAATGGAAAAATCCCCACTAGACTGGGGACCCAAACAAGATGTAGCATTCCGGACTTTGAAAAAGGCCCTGATGTCATCCCCAGCTTTAGGTCTTCCAGATGTTCAGAAGCCTTTCCATCTTTTTGTCCATGAGTCACAAGGAAACGCATTGGGAGTATTGACCCAATCTCTTGGATCCTGGCAACGACCAGTAGCTTATCTGTCAAACCAATTGGATGTAGTTGCAAAAGGATGGCCCCCTTGTCTGAGAGATGTTGCAGCAACAGCCCTCCTAGTTGGAGAAGCAGACAAACTCACACTAGGACAAACTCTTCAAGTCACCGTGCCACACTCTGTTCTGACTCTCATGGAACACAAAGGAAACTTCTGGCTAACCAATGCACGAATGTTGAAGTATCAAAGAATGTTATGTGAAAACCCTCGGATACAGTTGAAAGTTAGTCAAGCTCTGAACCCTGCTACATTGTTTCCAATTGGTCCTGGGCCACCTGATCATAATTGCTTAGAAACCATGGACACTGTATTTTCAAGTCGCCCTGATTTGACCGATGTCCCTCTAGAGGACCCAGAACGGACTTTCTTTGTAGATGGAAGCAGTTTGGTCATCAATGGACATCGTTATGCTGGATATGCAGTGGTGACCCTTGATCTGCTAGTTGAGTCCTCAGCCCTGACCCCAGAAACTTCTGCACAGAAAGCTGAATTGATAGCCTTCACCAGAGCCTTGACATTAGGAGAAGGACTCCGCATAAATGTGTACACAGATTCCAAATATGCTTTCACTACTTTGCACGCACATGGAGCTTTGTATAAAGAGAGAGGGTTGATCACCTCAGGGGGTAAGGACATTAGGTATGGGCCCGAGATATTGATGATATTAGATGCTGTATGGGCCCCCAAACAAGTGGCAGTCATGCACTGCCGAGGTCATCAGGCAGGAGCAGGAGAAGTCACCCGAGGGAATAGATTTGCAGATGCCACAGCCCGAAAGGCAGCCACCACAGGACAAGTTAGGACCCAAGATACTGTAATGCAAGCAGCCCTATTCCCTGTGCCCCCTAGTTCCTGGGCACCCCGATATACTACAAGAGAGTTAGACTATTATTGTGAAAAGGAGGGAGGAGTCTTGACAGAACAAGGTTGGATAGTGCTGCCACCCCCAGAAGGTAGTCCACCTCCAGGTCCTACAGTCATCCCTGAAGCATTGTTGTTGTTGTTAAGTGCCGTCGAGTCGGAGTCGACTCATGGCGACCCTCTGGATAGCTATCCTAAACTGTGTTCGGTCTTCAGTCAGGAGGCTCATTGTTGACAGACTGGTACCTGTAGCTGCTGTTATTGTATCGATCCATCTCATTGCTGGCCTTCCTCTTTTGCGTTGACCTTCTATCTTGCCAAGCATAATGTCTTTCTCTAATGATCTCTCTCTTCGCATGATGTGTCCAAAGTATGAAAGTTGAAGTCTTGTCATCTGAGCTTCTAAAGAAAGCTTAGGTTTGATCTCCTCTAGTACCAACTGGTTTGTTCTTCGGGCAGTCCATGGTATACACAGTATTCGCCGCCAGCACCATAATTCAAAGGCATCAATTTTCTTCCTGTCTATCTTTTTCACTGTCCAGCTTTTACATCCATATGATGTTATTGAAAATACCATGGCTTGAACAAGTCGAATCTTTGTATGGAGAGAGACATCTCTGCTCTTGAGAATCTTATCTAGGTCTTTCACAGCCATTCTGCCAAGAGCAATGCGTCATCTGATTTCTTGACTGCTTGTTGCTTCTTTATTGATAGTTGATCCAAGTAGGTTAAAGTTGTTCACAATTTCAATTTCTTCTCCTTCAACGATGAACCTGCTGATTATGCCAGTTGTCATGATCTTTGTCTTCTTTACATTAAGGTGCAGGCCCATCTTGAGACTATGTTCTTTGATTGTGAGAAGCAAATGTTTCAGATCATCTTCACTTTCAGCCAATAATGTGGTATCATCAGCATAGCGAAGGTTGTTGATGAGTCTTCCACCAATCTTCACACCTCTGTTGTCTTCATACAATCCTGCTTCTCTGATGATTTGTTCTGCATATAAATTAAACAGGTAGGGGGGAAAATATGCAGCCTTGTCTTACATCTTTGCTTATTTTAAACCATTCTGTTTCTCCTTGTTCCGTTCGAACTGTTGCTTCTTGATCAATGTACAGATTGCGCAAGAGAACGATCAGGTGTTCTGGTATACCCATGCTTCTTAATGTGGCCCAGAGTTTCTCATGGTTTACACAGTCAAAAGCCTTGCTATAGTCGATAAAGCACAAATAGATATCCTTTTGGTATTCTTTAGTCTTTTCAAGGATCCATCTCACATCCGCAATGATGTCTCTCGTTCTTCGCCCTTTCCTGAACCCTGCTTGCACTTCAGGTAGTTCTTGTTCCAGGTATGGTTGTAGTCTCTTTTGAATAATCTTCAGTAGAATCTTGCTGGCATGTGGGATCAGAGCAATTGTGCGATAATTTCCACAGTCAGTTGGATCACCTTTCTTTAGTATTGGTATAAACACAGATCTTTTCCAGTCAGTTGGCCATGATGTTGTCTTCCATATTTCTTGGCAGAGCCTTGTGAGTATGGTAACAGCTGCATCAGATTGCTGCAATACTTCTATGGGAATGCTATCAATGCCTGGTGCTTTGTTCTTTGATAAGGCTTTCAATGCTGCTTCGACTTCTTCTTTCATCACCAATGGTTCCCGATCATAAGGTATAGGTTGAAATGGCTGTTGGTCCACTTGATCTTTATCATATAAAAACTCTGTATATTCCTTCCACCTTTTCTTGATCTTCTCAGCATCATTCAACATAGAACCTTGAGCATCTTGTAACATTCCAATTCGAGGCTGGAACTTTTTCTTTAACTCTCGTAGCTTTAGGAAAGCCGATCTTGTTCTTCCTCTAATAGTTTCTGCTTCTATTTCCTTGCAAGTGTCATTGTAGTACTTTTCCTTGTCCTGTCTTGCTGCACGTTGGAAATCTCTGTTGAGTTCTGCGATTGTCTTTCTTTCTCCTCTGGCTTTAGGTTCTCTGCGTTTCTGGGCAATTTTCAGAGTTTCTTCCGTCATCCATTTTGGCCGTTTTTGCTTTTTCACCTTTTGTAGAGACTTCTCGCTTTCTTCCAACACAACCTTCTTGATGTCATTCCATAACTCTTCCAGAGCTCTGTCATTTGTATCTAAAGCAGCAAATTGATTTTGCAGGCAGTCTTTAAATTCCAGTGGTATATTCTAAAGGTCATATTTTGCTGCATTCATGAGTGGTTTGCTCTTTTTCATCTTTAGCTTGAGTTTGCATACTAGTAGTTGATGATCTGTACCACAGTCAGCTCCAGGTTTTGTCTTTGTTGATGTTACAGAGCTTTTCCATCATTGACTTCCACATATGTAGTCAATTTGATTTTTATATAATCCATTCGGTGAAGTCCATGTGTACAGTCGCCGCTTGTGTTGCTGGAAGAAGGTGTTTGAGATGAATAGATCATTGGTCTTGCAGAATTCTATCAGTCTTTCTCCAGCTTCATTTCTGTTGCCAAGTCCATATTTTCCAACTACTTTGCCTTCTTCTTTGTTGCCAACCTTTGCGTTCCAGTCACCCATGACTATCAGGATATCCTGTTTGCATGTTCTGTCAATTTCAGCTTGTACTTGTTCATAGAACTCTTCAATTTCATTCTCTTCAGCAGCTGTTGTTGGGGCATATACTTGAATTATAGTTGTGTTGATAGGCAATCCTCATAGACGAATAGAGATTAAGCGTTCGCTGACTGCATTGTATTATGCGTGAGTATTATGAGTGATATACAGATAGACTTTGCTGAAATGCCCCGTGCAAATGGATATCACTATATGTTAGTGTTAGTCTGCACGTTTTCAGGGTGGGTAGAAGCCTACCCCACTCGAAATGAGAAAGCCCGAGAAGTCACTAGGGTATTGCTCCATGAGATCATTCCCCGATTTGGAATACCATCAACTATAGGGTCAGATAATGGTCCATCATTTGTATCCCAAGTGACCCAACAGTTAGCTCAAGCTTTGCAAATAAAATGGAAGTTACACACTGCTTACAGACCCCAGAGCTCAGGGAAAGTAGAACGTATGAATAGAACCTTGAAAACTCAGTTATCCAAGCTTTGCCAAGAAACACACCTGAAGTGGCTCCAAGTTCTACCTATAGCCCTTCTTAGGATACGTTCAGCTCCCACCAGATCCTTAGGAGTCTCCCCTTTTGAGATTTTGTATGGGCGACCTCCACCCATAGTGCAGGGAATAAAGGGAGACATGAGACAGATAGGATCTGAAATAACTAGACAAGAACTATTAGCTTTAGGTTCTGTTTTGCAGAAACTCCAAACGTGGGTGCAAGACCGACTACCCATCAACCTGACCGAGCCTCTGCATCCCTTCAAGCCAGGAACATCCGTGTGGGTGAAAGAGTGGAGAAAGACCCCGCTGGTGCCGCATTGGAAGGGACCCTACGTCGTCATCCTGTCAACCCCCACCGCAGTGAAAGTTGCAGAATTCGAACTCTGGATCCACCACAGTCGAGTGAAGCCGGCAGCTGCTCCTGATCCTGGCCAATGGACATCAGTGAATGATCCCGAGACTCCATTGTGGCTCACCTTGAGGAGACAGTCAGCTTTATAGAGAATCTTCAGAATCCACCTACGTCAAGCAAGAGTGACCATCGCAGCGGAAACAGAAGAAGACTCAACAAGTTCATCATACCCACTTTCCAGTTAACCTCCAGAGACTGTAATCATAATGTTTTTCCACTATTGCCTTGTGGGAGTGGTGATCCTGGGAATCCTGGAAAAGACTTTTGCTCTACCCCCTTGTGCAGCCTGCATAACCACCACCCGAACAGGACAAAAGATTACTCAGACTTTGTTCTATCATTCCTACTATACTTTCCCTGGTACAGTCAGCCGGTGTATTTATAATGGCACTGAACTGAACATTTGCACAAAGGGGAAAAGTAAGACTTGTTATAACCCCCGACAAAACCCTTCATATTACACCTTTGAGATACACTGGAATGATGAAGATGGAGCCATCCTGAATGCGACAAAACCCCTCACCAACCCCACAAAACCTATCATCTTGAACTTTGATGCTTGTGATGCAATCAACCGAAATGCTTACCACAGATGTGGGTCATGGGAGCGAGCATACTACCATGATGATAAATACATGTGTCCAGAAGGAGCCTACGGATGGGGATGGTGTACAGGAAAGAGTTCTGCAGCCACCATTTACACCACCGCATCTAGACATGATTACTTTTGCCCAAAATGGGAATGTGTATATTTTGCTACCTGGAAAAATGCACCGACGGGACGAGATGGAGATCATTGCAAAGGCAGCCTAACAAAGATCAGACTACCAGAACCCAAGAAATGCCAGAAAGGTGCTTGTAATCCTCTACAACTCCTCATAGCCAACCCCAGCCACTGGAAGCAAGGATACAAGTTTGGGTTGCATATTGCAGGAGGAGGTATAGATCCTGGGACTATCTTATATCTGCAATTAAACACCAAAACTCATGTATCCTCACCCTATCGTATACATCACTCCTTTTATGAAGCCATGAAATCAGAGTTTGAAATTCCTCCTGCCTCCCAGAACTTGTTTCTTGAATTAGCGGGAGCAGTTGCATCTAGTCTCCATGTTTCAGACTGTTTGTTTTGTGGAGGAACAACGATGGGAGACCAATGGCCTTGGGAAGCACAAGAACTGAACTATTCTATTCCATACAATCAGACTAATCTACACAATACCACAAGTGAATGGGTATTGGCCCACTCCATTGTGGGTAACTTATGTTTTTCTCGCTATGGACCAATGTTTAATATGGAAGTGGGGCAGCTGGTCTGTCTCAATCAGACGTTTTACAATAGTACCACTAAGAAGACATCTTGGTGGTCAGGAGTCAATGCTACTGAACTTTCCAATCCTCTAGTTCAGTTCCCCAAACTTGCCAGTATCTGGACTAACTTAGCAGCATATAATTCTTGGCAAGCACCACCTGGACTTTACTGGATTTGCGGAACCCGAGCATATGCCAGACTTCCTCACCACTGGGGAGGCGCATGTGTATTGGGAACCATACGACCTTCCTTTTTCCTTCTGCCTACATCCCAGGGAGAACAGCTTGGATATCCTGTGTACAGAAATCGACAGCTGAAGGAGGCCTTGAAAATAGGCCAATGGGACAAATGGGACGCGTCATCTGAAGAATGGCCACCAGAAAGAATTATCTCATACTATGGACCTGCTACTTGGGAGCAGGATGGGACTTGGGGATATCGTACTCCTGTTTATATGATTAATCGAATAATACGTTTGCAAGCTGTTGTTGAAATAATAACCAATGAAACTAGTAAAGCACTAACCCTTCTGGCAAAGCAAAGTACGCAAATGCGCACAGCCATTTATCAAAATCGTTTAGCTTTAGATTATTTGTTAGCAGCTGAAGGTGGGTATGTGGGAAGTTGAATCTAAGTAATTGTTGTTTACAGATTGATAATAATGGGCATGTAGTTGAAGATTTAGCCACCCAGATGAGAGAGCAGACATTTGTGCCTGTCCAGACTTGGCACAGTTTAAAGATGGATGGGTGGTTTGGTTCATTGTTTTCCTGGATTGGTGGTCTGAAATCCCTTATGTTTATTGTACTATTCATATTAGCCATGTGCTTATTGCTCCCTTGTCTCCTACCCCTTTGCTTACGCATGATAACATCATCAATTGATAACACTATAGAGCGGAAGGCAGCTGCGAAGGCATTCCGAGGGCGGAGGAAGGCTCCCGAGGGGCGGAGGGATGGGGTCAATGGGAGGAGAGTGGGAGGGGAGAGGCTCCCCGCACAGGAGTGGGGCTGAAAATCAAGCTAAAAAATACCGCAAGGGAAAACCTCGCAAGGAGTGGCCTAGTGGTTGGGGCAAGGTACTTCAGCTGGAAGGTCAGGGGGTTCAAATCCCACTAGAAGACAGCAACCTTGGGCCGGAAGGACTGGGGTTTCTAGTCCCACAGGTGCTCCTTGTGGTCTTGGGCAAGCCACTTAACCCTCCATAGCCCATGTTCCCTGTAAAATAGTTATCTCCAAGTTATAATGCCCTGTTCAATGTAATTTCAGTTTGTTCAATGTAAACCACACTGATGCAGAATAGCACAGTATATAAGAGAATGTAAATAAATAAAATGCCAGAGCCTGATGGCAATGCTCTTTATGCCTTTAAACATAACTGCCCCTAATTTCAGGCCTTTAATTGATTGCTTCAAGGAAATTACTTTCTGGCTTAAGGAGGTTGTTCTGAACATTAACTACATAAAAAGGGAAGTGTTAATTATCACTAGGAATCAAACATCAAAACAATTCATTTGATGATGTTGTACTTGAAGTAAAAAATGAAGTTAAGTATTTGGGAGTAACACTCAATAAACACCTCACATTCCAGTCCCACATCAAGAACCTAAGTAAAACAATATTCAACAAGATACGTTTCCTCCAACCCATAAAACCTTTACTACAACAATCTGATTTTAGAACAATTATGCAAGCATTACTCATGCCACATATAGGCTACTGTAACAGTCTACTCCATGACCTGCTAAATATTTCCCTACACCTGCTCATCTTGGTTCAACATGCAGCTGCACGAATCAGAAACTCATGTTGGTTAGATCACATTACTCCAATCTTATGACTTGCATTGGCTTCCCATACAAAGCCGGATAAAATGCAAATTGCTGATGGCCACCTTCAAGATCATCAGGAAAATGGCCCCTCCTGCCCTCTCTCACCTAATCATTGTTATGCCTAATTCCCGCCAAAGAAGAGTTCAGTTGGACAATATGCTCAAAACCCCTACAGAATTCTGTAAGACCAAGCAATGCACTAGCAATAGAGAATTTGAATACATGTCGCCAACACTCTGGAATTCTCTTCCAACAAGCCTTTGTAATATTACAGATCTATCCTCATTTTGATCCCATCTCAAAACTCATCTCTTTACTGAACACTCTGGACACAATTTTAACCCATCTTACTCTCAACCATCTGATGCAGACCCAACATAAGTAGCCTCTCTTCTCTTCCACTAAGCTGAATTACGATCTCAACCATTAATCGTATATAGGTTATTTTGTTAGAATCATGTACATTTTTTTGATTGAATGTTTTAGCACCTATTATTTGATTAATTGTTCAATGTATTCGTTGTTTTAACTGTAAACCACTCTGATTGCAAGATATTACGGTATAAAAACTCACAAATAAAATAAATAAATAAATATCCAGTCACTGGTATGGAAAAACCTGCTCAGCCAGATAACACAAAAGCTGACCAGGCAGTGGGGATATTCAGCCATTGCCCAGCCATTGCCCTTTACTGTTCCTAACTTTCACTGCCAATGGTTAACTGGGCAGTAGTTGAATATTGCTGCTACTGCCTGGTTATCCCTGAGTGCCACTCTCGGAACACCACAATGCTAATTGCATTAGTGAGGCCGAATATCCCATTCAGTGTATCCCCCTCAGTCCTATGTATATACTCCCCCACCCTGTCCTGATCGACATCTCCCAAAAGAAGAATCAAACCGCTGCTGATCGCTGGAAGCAGCGGTATATAAATGTGTTCTAAATAAATAAATAAATAAAGTGTGATTAATGTAGCTGGCAGGTCTGCTAACTGCATTAGTCAATTTAAATATCAGACCCAAATTTTTTATATTTTAGGAACAGTTTAAATTTTTGTACATAGAGAGGATGCAGAAAAGCAGAAATCAACAATCATGCTTGAGCACATTATCTCAAAATTCACTACAACGAACCGTTTCGAAAGCAAGCTTAATTAAACTGGAAGAGAAACTATTGAAAGGAATCCACTTTCTTGATTAATGTGTGCAGGCTCTGATCATTGGTGCAGTTATATCTCTGTTTCCACACACGCAAGAAGGCAATGCGCACAAGAAGATTAAAGGAAGGAAACACTGCTGCCCACCCTCTGCATACACTCCACCGAAGAACTGCTGTCATCTGATAAGCCTCCAGGAATTTCAAGTTCAAAGCACTTCACAAGGGGTATCAAGCATTTGATATTAAGTTTTTGATCTGTTTAGTGTGTGCTTCTGCAATTCATTCTATAATGTCTCAGACTTTCAATGTTTGATGAGAAATACAGCTTTATATTAAAAAAAGGAAAGAAGGGGGAATTTCCACCAACCTTTAAGACAAAAGTATTGAAAGTCTGACTTGATTGTAATGTTTGGATTCATTTGCCTTCCTGTGTCTCCAAACAATCATGCTACTAATTTGATGGGAGGAAACAAATATCCCATTGATTTTGTTTAGAACAGAAAATTTATTATTTTCAGTGGAGGAGTGGCCTAGTGGTTGGGGCAAGGTACTTCAGGCTGGAAGGTCAGGGGTTCAAATCCCACTAGAGGGACAGCAACCTTGGGCTGGAAGGACTGGGGTTTCTAGTCCCACAGGTGCTCCTTGTGGTCTTGGGCAAGCCACTTAACCCTCCATAGCCCATGTTCCCTGTAAAATAGTTATCTCCAAGTTATAATGCCCTGTTCAATGTAATTTCAGTTTGTTCAATGTAAACCGCACTGATGCAGAATAGCATGATATATAAGAGAATGTAAATAAATAAATTAAAGAGTAAACTGACACTAGCTTGGCTGACAGACTCATTTTGGAAACCACTCATAAGGTCAACATCAGTTGCTGTTCACTAAAGTGTTTTTTTAAAAATGCTAGCTGATATCCATACACATTTTGTCCATGTAGGTTAATATAGGATGACGTTTAAATTGATAAGAGGAGGAGAAGGCAGGGGTATTATGGAGCGGTGACTTAAAATATATGGAATATGGACAGTATTCATTAACGAGGTGATCATATAGCATGAGATATTTCCTATTGCAAGTACAGCTGTAGATGCTAAAACCCAGTGCCCCATTGGTGGGTCCATGGAAGCCCCTAGAAATGTCCTAGCAACATCCTAAGATTAATTCTATAACTCTGGCAACTACAAGTTCACCTAGGGAGATCACTTGAAGCTGATGTTGAGCGCAGAGCTAAATGTGGGAAGTCTAGCAGATGGGACAACTGGAAAATTGAATGCACAAGAAAGCTGAGTAAATTACACAGGTACACTAAAAAAATTTTTTTTTTAAACTGCCTCTAATGTTTCGATTGATTTTTACGTTTTTTGGTGCGCTGAATCCAATCTGGTAACCAATTTGCTCCATCACGTACAGATTTTTTGCTACATTGGGTTAGCAGTTTGAGGTGAACATTTCAGATTGAGTGCGATCGAGATAAAAGTTTCTTGGATGAATTCTTTATACTAATTGTTTAGTAGTTATTCAAATAAGAAGAGTAATGTCAACAAAACACACTGTGATGGTAGCAAAATTGTCTGCACTTAAAACAGCCACATACATGTGCACAAACATTGAGCATATAAGAGTGAGGTTAGACACAAAGCAAAGCAAAGAAATGTGCAAAAATGTTGTACAGGTATGTATGTAAGAATAGAAAACGCCAAACCGCACCATTGCAATACATGAAGACAAACACCCGATGGTGTGAAAATAAAATTCTAATAAATGAGATCTGACACTGTGGTAATAACTAGCAAATTTTTATTTCAAAGTTTAGTAAAAACACGATATTTGTCAACACAGTTTAGATTTTAAAGTCATTCTTGGGTCAATCAATCTCCTGGTGGGCCCGTTTCTTCTTCCCCCGAATGCTTCTCTTGGTGCGCTGCTTGGCGTATTTTCATCTGGGGTTTCCCGCAGCAGCAAACCAGCAGAAATCAGCCATCATAGTGGTGTTCCATCTTCCTTGGTACCTTCTCTCTGCGTCCTTGATGTCCTGGTGAAACCTTTCACCTTGTTCTTCACTGTACGCCCCCAGGTTTTCGGGAAAGTAGTTCACATGGGAGTGCAAGAAATGGACTTTCAGGCTCATGTTACAGCCTTGTTCTTTGAAGGCATTGAGCATCCTGGCAACAATATCCTTATAGTTCTCATCCCGCCTGTTCCCCAAGAATTTGAGAACAACATCCTTGAAGGAATCCCAGGCTTCTTTTTCCTTCTCAGACATCGTTTCAGCGAATGCTCCATCTGAAATGAGTTTCCATATATCAGGGCCAACAAACACTCCTTCCTTTAGCTTTGCTTCAGAAAGTTGGGGGAACTTTGAGCAAAGGTACCGAAAGCACTCACCATCTTTTGGAAGGGACCTGATGAACTGCTTAATGAGACCCAACTTAATGTGGAGAGGTGGTAATAGAATTTTATCACGAGGTACCAAGCTCTCATGAAGAACATTTTTCTCACCGGGTCTCAAATACTCCCGAATTGGCCAGTCTTTTTTCCCCCAGTGTAGGTCGCGGGCCCGGCTATCCCACAAGCAAAGGAAGCAGGGATATTTGGTGAAACCGGATTGCTGCCCTAATAGCATGGATAGAATTTTAAAGTCTCCACAATTCATCCACTTATGCTCATCATAACGAATCTTCTGAAGAATCAGGGCCAAATTCTCGTATTTTTCTTGGAGAATAACAGAGTGAGCAATAGGAACTGAAGCGAATGTGTTGCCATTATGAAGAAGAACACCTTTTATGCTGTCTTTTGACGAATCAATGAACAGCCGCCATTCAGCAGGATCATACTTGAGTTTAAACTTTTCCATCACTCCGTATATATCGTTGCAAAATACCAAATCTTCCTCTTTGCTGAAATACTTCAAAAATTGTGTCTCGCGGTTGCGGTATCAATAAAAAGTTGTTCCTGGTGACAATAGATTTTTCTGTTTAAGCCGAGAACCTAGCAGTTGGGCAGCATCTTTTGGGAGTCCTAAATCCCAGACTAAATCATTCAATTCAGCTTGAGAGAAAAGTTCAGGTTTCGGATCTGTTCAGTTTCAAACTCGGAAGTACTGGACTCATCGGGAAAAGCCATCTGATGAGTCTCATCATGATCAGAACCGTCCACACAAATATGATCCAAAGATTTTGGTGGTTCAGGCACAGGTACTTCGTTGCTATGAGGCATAGGCCTAATTGCTGAGGGAAGGTTGGGGTAACTTATTACGTTCTTATTTTTTAAGTTGTATCCCTTCACAATGCAAGAGCAAAAATAGCAGTCACTGCTGTGGTCTCTTTGTTCACGCCACATCATAGGTATTCGAAACAAAATGCTTGTTTTTACCTTTCATCCATAAGCGTAGATCTTCCTCACATGTCTTGCACACTTTGTGAGGAGCCCACGGTTTGTCTTGATCGCCTAACTTCAAACCGAAATAGGCGAATATACTTTTTTAATAAATGCAGAAATGTTCCTCTGCCGCTTTTTCACGGTATATTCCCCACAAATAAAACAAAAACTGTCCGGAGAGTTGACGCAACCTCTGGCTCTGTGAGCCATCACAAATAACAGCACTGCAAACTACAACTGTAGTGAACCACTTCGGAATAAAGCTGGATTACGACTGAGCAAACAAAAGGTAATAATGAACTTGCAATAAACTGAAATTTGACAGGAACGTTCATGTCGCAACCACCGTGTTTGAGCGCGCGAACGAGGCGAGGCGAACAGGAAAGAACAGCGCCAGCCCGAGTACTGGATTTAGGCCCGGCCGCCTCCCAATTGTCCCTGTTAATGTATATAATGAATACAAAACACTCTAAAATATCATGAGGGAGTGTTTCTAGTTAGTTTAACCATTACAACCTCTATTTTGGGCCAAGAAAATAAACTGCAGTCGGCTAAAAAGAAATTATGGTGAACATTCCTTATATGGGTAAGAAATCTAATTTTGCAAGAAAACGTGACGTGATGGAACATTTTGGCTATTTTCCTGGATTCAGCACCCCAAAATCTATAGGAATCAGTTGCAAAACTGGAGGCAGTTTTTTGGTAGTGTACTGTGTTATGCTTGAATGAGAGGGAAAACATCTTAAAAATAATTTTTAGCAGGCCTCATTTTAGGACAGCCTTTAAAAGAGACTGAGGTGACTGGGAGAAAAGTGGTTGGGGCAATTACTGAAGTGCAGTTGAAAAGCAGATGTGTTGATACGTCACTGATTGCTTTAATTGGCTGAACTGGTGTTTAAACCAGGCTAACTTAAATATGCATAACAGAAACAAGTATTTAAAATTACAACCTCAGATAAAAGCTCTGGAATGGGAAGAGCAGGAGAAGGTCTAGAGGTTAACTGATTACCACTGTTAAAATTGGCCTAAAGCCTGAGGTTGGATGCAAAATTGACTGCTGGTGTTAACAGCATAAATGGAGAGCTCTGATTTCTATCCCTTGTCTAGATCTTTCTTAGAGAGGGAAAATAATTGTCCTTGTTTTCAGTTAGACAGGGACAGTGTAGAGATGTGAACTAACTGTGGTTCAAGAGATGTTGAAGGTGGTACCCTATGTCGTAAGAAAAAAACGAACCAGCTTAAGTTGAGATTTTCCTTTATTAAGTTTTTAAAATTAGTGATCTAGGCGTAATCAAGCCAGCAAGCAAAGGAAGATGGCTAGTGCGCCGTCTCTGGACGAGCCGAAAAGGCGAAGTGCGACACCGCCGTGGGAGGATCCAAGTCTGATATTTAGAAGCTTAAGTTATGGTGCACACCCATACATGAATTTATTATCGCTGACCAGAAGTAGACAAGCTACAAATTTATTGTGGGGGGGGGGGTGGGGGGGGGGGGGGGGGGGGGGGGGGCGGGGGTTGGAGGGTTCGGGGGGGGGGGTGGAGCATTGGTTTTTTAGGAAAGTAATATACTTAGTAACGGTACATCTTGCACAATGGGATTTATCGCAAGTGGGCAGTCTGGGATGTCCAAAGTCAAAAGTCTGGTAAAGAAAAGCTAGGGCCATGTGCTACTTCAGGCTATGATTTCTTGAAACGTGGATGTCACCTGATATGCATGTGTCCTTCAAATTTGTTTATATAAGGCGCATCCCCTAAGGATATCAGAGACTCTACTCAGGACTAGGCAATTCAATAAACGCAAGATGTCTACTAGGCATAAATGGTTAGAAGTTAGTGGCTTAGATAAGGGGCAGAAAGGGCTCAGGGTTGAAATCCGCACATCATGGGTCCTTTGTGATCTAAAGGCTAGTCACTTAATTCATGTCCTCCGATTTTCCTGTAGTCACTTTCATGGTTGTTTTTCAAGAAGGTAAAACTAAGCACTTCTGATGTCTTATTCATGCCTGGGAGCAGGTTTTTAAAATGGATGTGCCTATTTCAGATCGTGCTTTCACTATTCAGGCATGGGAATCGTGTAAGTGCATTGCACACACCCCCCATTTAGTGCCTATCTTGGATTGTCCTGGCAATATGTCATTTTTGTGGAATGGCTTATAGAGCCATACGCGTGATATTGCAGATTGTCCCATAAATCACGAACTTTAAACGCGGTCTTTTTAAAATCGAACCTCTACTTAAGGACAGATATTTGAGGTCAAACATGGTTTTTCTTTTTTTACTCTACGCCTGAAGGTCGATCCACGTATGGACTAATTAACTATTTTACCCAAAGCATATACAAAATAAAAGCGAGCATCCTCAAATATCTATAGAGTTTGTTAATTCCAGCATGTCTCTTCAAATAAATTAGCAAAATAAGGCATTAGGGAGAAACTGGAAGAAAGTTAGTCTGAATATATTATCTGATTCTGGTTGAATGTTAATGTATATGTTTGGCAGGAGTGTTGGGGCGTGTAAAAGAATAAGATTATATTCAATACGGATATTTTATATGGAAAACAGTTTGGTTTTCAATTATTGCGAATGGACCATAAGTGAGAATCGCGGGACCTGGATGGGACTATTCCAACACATCGTAACACGACATCGCACAGTGGTTATTTAAATGGCACTAGCTATGGAATCTAATGCAGGCTGTAATTCATTTGATTTAACAGCCGTTTTTATATATCACTTATTGTTTTAACAGGATCAAGGTAGTTTACATTGTAAATACTTATAACCTTGGATTACATTAATAATCAGGGAGCACCCACTTGATAACTTATTTTGTAGTTTAACGCATCGCTATTCTGCATCAGTGCAGTTTACATTGAACAAACTGAAAATTTACATTGAACAGGGGCTATTATTATATAAACTTGGAGAGGCAAATATTTTACGAGGGAACATGGGTCTATGGAGGGTTAGAGGTGGGCCTTGCCCAGAGATCCACAAGGGAAGTCAACGCTGTGGGACTAGAAACGGCCAGTCCTTCTGGCCCATAGGTTGGTACTGTCCCGTCTTCTGTAGTGGGGATTTGAATCAGCTCCCTCGACCTTTACCACAAGCCTGAAGTACCAAGTTGGGCCTTTCCGAACCCAACTTAGGCCACTTCCTCCCACAGTGCCAAAATCCACTTGGATTTTTTTCCTGATGCAATGGAGGGTTGTGATTTGTCCTAAGGCCACATGAGAGTGCCTAGTAGGAAATTGAACTCTTGGTTCTTTTGGGTTCTTAAGCCAGTGGTTCTTAAGCCAAATTTAGCGCCTATTCCCCATCTTCCATATTGGTAGGGTGTGCCTGTCACCTCGCATGGTGGCCCTTGGATAACTTAAGCTGGGTTAAGCTACTGGGGCATGTAGGGTGGAGGGGGGGGGATCAGGGCAGGCAGATCTCCATAACCAATCTTGGCAATGACTGGAATATACAGTAGTTGCTTAGCCCAGGTTATTGACATTGCGTCGAAAGATTTAGGTGTAGTGAAGGATTGCCTCCGAATCCACCTAAAGAAGCTTGATCACTGAGACTATTGCAGCTTGAATATCGCTCTACTCAGCTCTGTATTTCACCCATCCCTAGCAATCCTAGCAACGCTGGATATTCAGTGTGGGACTGCCAGATATGGCGCCTCATCATTAAGAATATCTGGTGATTTAAGCAGTTCCAGCAGTGGTTGGCCTTAGCCGACTGTTAGATTTGGCATTAGGCCACTGCTGCTGAATATTGGGCCCCTTTATTTTTCATGATGGGCTCTCAACTGGTATGCTAAAAATTCAGTAATGCCAAGGAAATTTGCAGACACTTACCTAAAGGAATGATATGGCCGGCTGCCTAATGTTTAGGGACTTGTCTTAAAGCACTACAGGTTACGTTGTTCCAATTCTTAAAACTGGAATTTTCCTCCTGATAAACAAGCGATTGTATTGTAATGAATTTTAATTGAATTTTAAAATTTAGCATGCCTGCCTTAATTTTGCTATATTAAGAAAAGTAATTTCTTTACAGAATTAGTCTCCTTGAAATCTTAAAAGTTTCCTCAGGAGCTCTGGTTTTCTATGAGATTCTGATTATCCCAGAGCCTTCAGCTGTGTAAGGAGGCCACCTATGTAACCCCTGGGGTACCAGCTGAGGAATGTTTTCCTCCATCTATATAACTCACACCACCCTGATTTCCAAACAAGTGTCGGGAGGGGTTCCTGTCGCCCAGAGGTGTTACGCAAGCATATTTTATAAATTTTTGACATCCCCTGCGTAAATCGCGACTCCTCGCCAGGCTTGAACCTAAACTTCATCCCAAAACACACGCATACATTAACCCGAAGTGCAACATAAAATGTATATGTCTTCTTGTACTTACTGCTCAAACTTTTACATAACACCTAACCACAGAAGTAACTTTTATAAGAGTTTACTTTACATCCCCCCAAAAAGGCCTTTATTTTTGCAAAATGTATTTATTTAATGTATTCATGCAGGAAATTTAGCCATACCACTTATGAGGCAGCAGGAAGGCCATTTAAAGCGGGTTTTCACAATTGATAAAAATGAGGGGTGAAAAATAGTGAGAGAGGAGAAAAAAGAAAGGGACAAGAAGGGGTTGTACAAGTAAATAGACTAGAGTAGAATGGTGATAGTAAAGAAAAAGTAGAATCAATGACGGAATGGCATGACTGTCCAAGGGATGTCATGTCCAGGGATCAAGCGAAAGGGAGGCTGGACTATGGGGAGTGGATAATCAGGGAAAACAAAAGCAGAATAACCAGGCTGTGGCTGTCTTCCTTGGAAACACTGCAACAGCCTACTACCTGATCTCTTGGTACCAGGCTATTCCTCCGACATCCTATTCATTACCTTTCTCATATTGTTTTTTTTTCAAGAGTTATCCCGAAAAAACTGCACCTAGATTTATCTGGCAAGGCAAGAAAGCCATATTCAAAACAATTTGGTAAGAGCTTATGAACACTATTCATATTATCATAAGAGTTTTCATCCCCTCTTTCCACTGCAGGTGTTTATTTTGGCTTCTATCCTCTGAGGTTGCCATTCCCCAAGTCAGTGTCTATAGAAACATAGGAAACATGAATGGGCAGAAAAAGGACCACTGGTGGCCTATCTGGTCTGTCCTTGCGCATATCAACTACAATAGGCCCCTTTTTATCTTGTAGAGATTCTCTTGTGTTGCTCTCCCATTACTTTTTTGAATTCAGATACTGTCCTCATCTCTACCACCTCCACTGGGAGACTATTCCACGCATCTGCCACTCTTTTCCATAAAGAATATATTTCTGCATATTACTCCTGCGTCCTAATCCTCCTTTATCCCCCCTCAACCTATGTCCCCCTCATAGCAATAGCGTTGCTTTCAATCGAAAGAGGACTCTCCTCTTGTGGCATTTAAGATCCACGGAGTATATAAACATCTCTATCATCATCTCCTCAATCCCGACCTTTTCTCGCAAAGTATACATATTAAGATCATTAAGTCTGTCCTCTATATGCTTTATAATGAAGACCACTAACCATTTTAGTAGCCCACCTTCTGTACTGACTCCAGCCTGCTTATATCCTGCAGAATTTGCACACAATACTCCAAATGAGGTTGCACCTTCAGAGACTTATAAAGAGGCATGATCACCTACTTTTTTGTGCTGGTCATTCCTCTCCCTATGCACCCAAAGTCATCCTTCTGGCTTTCACCGTCACCTTTTCCTACCTGTTTAACAACATTATAAAGATTGTCAGACACAATTATGCCCAGATCCTGCGCTTCTTTTGTGGCCAGAAGTACTACTTCACACCCTACACTGTACTCACTCTCTTGGATTTTTGCAGACTCAATGCATGACCGTGCATTTTTTTAGCATTAAATTTCTCAGCCGCAAAATTCTAGGCACTTCTTCAAAGCTTAGTCTAGATCTCCTCCTTAGATGAGAGAAGTCTATAAAATCTGAGAGAGTGGAATGGGTAAATGTAGATTGACTGTTTACCCTTTCAGAAGGTAGAAAGGCTGGGAAATACACAATGAAATCACCATATCCCCGATATCACAAATTAGCAATTTACTATATCAGTCTGCTAAAGATAAACCATTAATTAATACATGTTAAGAGAAGTGGACTGCAAAAAAGTAGGAGTAGCATCAATCCTAACTCCTGTAGATTGGCATGTAGTCCTTGCGGAGAACTGGATGTATTAAGCCTTTTGGTTCTCTGCCGCTATCATAAGACCATAACTAACATAAGATATGCCATACTGGGTAAGACCAAGGTCCATCAAGCCCAGTATCCTGTTGTCCCCAACAGTGGCCAATCTAGGTTCATACGTACTCTAGCATTTTCCGCCTCAAAAGACACAGGTTCCGCAATGCTTGTACTGGGTCAAGCATTGATAATCCTGGGTCCTCTTCTTATAAATGGTTTATGGCCCTTTCCTTCTCCAGGAACTTGTCCAAACCTTTTTAAACCCAGCTACACTAAACAGCCTTTACTACATCCTCAGGTAACAAATTCCAGATTCTGATATACGACATTGAGTGAAAAAATATTTTCTTTTATTAGTTCTTAAATAGTTTACCCTGTAGCTTCATTGCATGTCCCCTAGTCTTTCTATATTCTGATAACGTAAACAATCCGATCTAGCGTTTACCCGTATCCACTCTGTTCATTACTTTATAGACTTCTATCATATCCTCCCCACTCAGCGGTCTCTTTTCCAGGTTAAAGAGCCCCAACCTTTTTAGCCTTTCTTCATAGAGAGATTATACAGTTGAAATCCCTGTCATATATTTAGCCAATGGACTTTAGTAAACTTACGCTAATAGGTGTGAACCTCCATAGGTGGGGGAGTGGTTAAAAACATTCACCAAACAGTGAGTGAAGTGTTATGCAGTAAATCCTGCCCATGAAAAGCGCATACCTTCCATACCTATCTGCACCATGAAGCGGATAGTCTTTTGTTATACGTATAGTGAAATCCTTTCTTACTTGTGTGCAAGAAGGTGGAATACAGCAGACCTGTGCTGTCTTTCTACTCACCAGATTACATACCCCTTAGGCTGGAATGAAAATTTCCTGAAGTGGCAAGCAGGTGTTCAGGAAAGGCCAAGGAATATGAGAGACGTTGTTGTAGATTTGAGATGGCTCCCTTGAAAAGACAAAGGAATATGAAAATGGATATCATGTCTTTTTCATGATTACAGC